>NDGM011075096.1:0-18401 GCA_002564305.1 Octomys mimax
CTTGCTTTATCTTGGTCTTAATCATCCAGCAGAAAAGCATAAAAATGAAGTATAAAAAGTAAATGCATATTAATATGGGTAAATTTCTTAACAATAGAACATCTTTGAGAAATACTGACCACCACAATCATCTCATAAAAATTTCTGATCAAACAGGGAGAACAATGGGGAAAAGGTTTAATTCAGAGGAACAATCTGTACCTTACCCAAAATACCACTTAAACTGAGTTTCCATAAAGAAAACTCAATAGCCATTCTAGTGGTAAGGAATGATCACTCAGAAATGTGGTGTTTGGCACACCTAAAGGGAACCAGGGCCACTAGGCAGCTTTGGAACATTCTGCCCAGACATGGCCTAGCCACTTCCTGCCTGTCTGACAGAAGGTGAACACACACCCTGAAGTAGTCATAAGCACACAATCTTAGTCCATCTGGGGTGCTATAAAAAACTACCACACATCAGGCAGCTTGTAAACGATAGATCTTTCTTGCAGTTCTGGAGGCTGGAGAACTGAGATCAGGAGCCCTACATGGTCAGCTTCTGCTGAGCACCATCTTGCTGGTAGCAGACTGCCAACCTCTCCTTGTGTCTCACTTGGAGAAGAAAGAGAGGACTAGCTCTCTGGATCTGACCCATAAGGGCTACACTTCCATGACCAAACTACCCTGCAAAGAGCTCTCCTCCTGATATCACTAAATTGGGGGCCGCATGTAAACACGTGGATTTGGATAGCACAC
Source organism: Octomys mimax (assembly GCA_002564305.1). Taxonomy (NCBI): domain Eukaryota; kingdom Metazoa; phylum Chordata; class Mammalia; order Rodentia; family Octodontidae; genus Octomys; species Octomys mimax. The sequence continues at coordinate 739 of NDGM011075096.1, forward strand.
AGGCCCTCTCTCCCACTAGCTCGTACTCTGCTGGAGGATCAAGGTTAAGTCAGGAGTCAGCAGCTACTGCTTCACTGGTTGTTTTACATAAAGGACCACTGGAAGACAACCATCATCACTCATTTGCACATGGCTTTTAGCTTCTTCGTACTATAAAAGCAGGATTGGATAGTGACAACAGAGACTACATGACCAGAAAAGTCCCAAGAATTTACTCGCTGATCATTTAAAGGAAAAACATTTTTCAAACCTTAATTTCAATTATTTTGAGCTCACTACTATGCCTTTTGTAACTTTCTTTTTTTGGAGATAGGGTAGTGTCACACCATTGATTGCCCCAGCTGACACAGAACTTCTCAACTCAAGTGACCCTCTGTCCTACCCTTTCAAGTAGCTGAGACTATAGACACATGCCAACACACCAAATACAGTTTTTTTATTTTAAATACAATAATAAAATGATGAATAATTTCAAAACAAGATGATAGAAGTTATTAATATAATTATGGTTATCTTCAAAGTAGTTGCTCAGATTACCAGATAATGGTATATAAGATTGATCAAACAATATAAACACTAACTGTTCCTTTCAGTGACCAAATAGAAATTATGAGAACATTTAGCTATCTTCTAAGAACCTTTATAAATTTTTACTTCTTTCATTTGATTCCTTTTTACATTCTCTAGTTTCCTTTACTGTATTGTTCAGCTCTATTATTAATATCAGCATTGTTTTTCAGTAAGACATATATCATTAATTATCTAGCCAATGCTCATCATGCTGTCATGGACTCACATAAAGGGCAGTAGAACTCAGGGCTTTGCAGCATGATAGTGCATGCCTGTAATCTTAGCTACTTGGAAAGCTGAAGAAGGAGGATTGCTAGCTTGAGACCAGACTAGGTATCTTGAGACCCCGTCTTAAAATAAAAATAAAAAGGCTAGGGATGTGGCTTAGTGGAAGTACATCCCCAGATTCGATCCCCAAAACTAAAAAAATAAAATTTTAAATAACAATGCTGGGTAAATGGATGTACTTTGAAACCATACTCTCATGGGGAATCAATTGGACACACGTTTAAATATTGCACTGTTTCTTCTGTGAGAATCCAAAAGGGCAAATAAGGACCGAATTATATAATAAATATTGTGAAACAGAAAAATGGGAAGAGGAAGGAAGGGGAATAATTGAGTGGGGGCAAAAAGAAGCAAGAGAAAAAGAAAATGGAAAGAGAAGCAGAAGTGGAAAATAAGATTTTGCAAACAAGGGAAGAGGGGTTGAAGGGAGAGGACAGGACTGGGGAAAAAAGAAGCAAGAGGGCAAGAGACATAGCTCAGTAGCACAGCATGTGCCTGGAACGCATGACATCCTAAGTTCAATTCTTGGTACTGTGAAAAGAGAAGGAGCAGGAGCAGGAGCAGGAACATTATTTTAAAAAGTAGTTTCTGACATTAAAAAAAATGGCCTGACTTCAATTGCCGGACCAGGATCTCACATCTCTACATGATGAGGTGACACACAGAGCAGGTTTAAGGTGGTTTGAGGAAAAATTATGGGCAGAAGTCAGAAAGCCTGAATTCCAGTTCCTGTCCTTCCATTGACTTGCTGCACGACTCAAGAAAAACTACTTTTTCTTTCTGATTCAGGTGCCAAGCTCTACAGAATATAATCTGCTGTAATCCACCCTTCTAGCCAGGAGTACATGCCCTGGAACCAAGCAGGATTGGTCATAAACTGCAGAGTTGGAACCTGGCCTGCTGTCTAACATCCCACTGTTGATCTGGCTTCTTATAGACAGTTTCTTCATTTGTCAAACTGTGAGGACGCAATAAAGTACGACATACAATGCAGCTAGCACAGTGTAGGGCACTAGACAGAAACAATGGCAATCACTATTATTGAACATTTTATTTACTAACTATCTAAACTACTCCATCACCTTTTCAGAATACATTAGAGTGCATTCCCTCACATGATAATCCTTTAGAATATACTATAGGATAGCATGACTAACACAAATTATATAAAACAATCTAAGTTTACAAAAAAGAGAATAAAATGCAATTGTTTCTATTATGAAAAAGTTTTTCTTTTACAACATAATTCTTTACAAGATTCCTGAAAAAAGAAACTTCCCTCAAATAAATATGATTTCCTGTATGATCATGTGCTTTTCTTCATTTCTTCAAGATCCTTTCCATTATGTAAAAAACAAAACTGGTCCATGGTATGTTCAGCACGCATTGTGTGGAAAGGACTCCGTTGGCTTGTTAGCAGTAGGAGCATTCTAGAAGTAATTTGAGTAGCTCTGGCTGGGAACATGAATCTTGTACTTCTTCAAACTGAGCTAAAGCAGACATTTGCTTCTAACACAGGCCTGTGACTGAGTATCCATCTCAAGAGCAACTGTGCCCCTCCCAAGTTCATGGCAGTGTCCTCCAGTGGACAGAATATATTTTGCATGCAGAGCTCCCTTCAGCCTCCCAGTAACTTTGCTAGGCCTGTGGAGGTCAACTGCCCTCAACTGTCAGATGACTAAAAAGAGTTACAGAGAACCCTGGTGACTTAGCCTGGACCATCCAGCTAGGCAGCTTCAGAGCTGGTGTTCTATGTCCAGGCTGACTTTCCCCTATACCTTTATCATGGCTTTGTGAAATTCCCGTGCAACATACTTCACGAGGAAGATTGGGCTTTGGTTGAAGGAGTCCAGAGTGCTGTGATTTCCTACTGACTATGATCTTACTGACCCGGACACAAAAATTTTGAAAGCTCAATAGAAAACCAGCCTTCCCTGATGGGATGGGACCATGAACTAATCAATTTGGGCCTTGGAGACACTTACCAACATTTATTGCTTCTGGTAGCTGAATTAAATGTCTCCCTGAATCATTTCATTGGGCTTAGGCCTAGAGTACGTAAGCAAGAGAGCAACTTGTGAGACCCAGCTAGGATTTTACCAATGAAACATGCACAAGGTATGACATACAATTCAAACAGGGCTTCCACATTCTTCACAGATGGGTTTTTAAGCTCTTCACTGCCAAATGCAAAGGGGGCCAAATTTGCTGATATTATCAATGCCACAAAGGCCAAGAAAAGCCCAAGAAGTCCATAAGAAGCACAGAAGGGAAGCCAGCATGCCCAAGCAGCAACTGTGTAAGGCCACTCCATCTGCTCTTCACCACAACTGCCTCATGACATTTCTAGAAGGATTCAGAAACTTGTAAATTTGCCATTGTGCAGAGGCCCAGCTATTTGTCATTATTATTCCACTTTTAATATGTATCAGACTTGAAGCACATAAAAGTGATTAAGACATAGTCCTACCCTTAAGGAGAACACACAAAAATGGAGGCTAGAGCTGTGGATACAGAAGTTACCAAGTACAATCAAGTGTGATAAATAGAGGCGCAGGCAAGGCACTACCCCAAGATACACCTGGTTCCTTAGAGTAACAACAGTGGAGCAAGTTAACACGTAAAGTTATGGTTGGGGCGAAGGGGAGAAGCATAAGCAAGTGGTTATTTATCAAGAATACACTACCTAGAAGAAACCTCTCAAAAAGCCAGGGCAACAGAATAAACTGTGCCCTGCAGATGGAAAGTAATCAAAAAACCTTAGGTCACTGATAAAATATGCTGATCCTGAAATATTTATCCTTCGCTGCTGCAAAGAGAAGGATCAAGTTATGAAAGCTGGCCTCTCCAGCCATCTGCCAGGGCTACGTCTGAATCTTGAGCAAATCTTCGGAAGGAGAGTTTAAAATAAATATGTGTAGAAGTGACTAAGGAACGAGAGAAAGGTGAAGGGAGGAAGAGAGAAAGCAAAAGGCAATGCGACAGGGAAGCCTTTGTGCCTCCTACGTCCCTCCCCAACTTTTGGGTGTCCTAGCACATGTGCGGTATGAGAATACGTTCATGAACAGGTATTTAGTCCCCTGAAATACAGAGTATTAACTGAAAGTGAGGATATGGAATAGAAACAGGAGCAGAAGACCATACAACAACAGCAATGAGGAGGAAGGAGAGGAGGTGAGGAACAGGGGACAGTGGCAATCATTTTGTCATTTTGTGGTATACTTAGTATTACTTTATTTAGTTAGTGAAAGTACTTTGGTAAAGCGGTAAAGTTGAGGAATCTGCATTCAGTTCCTGGCTTTCACACTTTCTAGCTGGCCACATTAAATTTCAGTTTTCTTGTCTGTGCAATGAAATAATAATCCTTATGCTAAACATCAGGAAGGCTGTGAACATTAAATGAGATCAGGGAAGTGAATAGACCATGTAAATTTGACACTGTGCTGTACAGATGTTCTCGTTTTTCCTAGGTTTGATTTCCCGTGATGGAACAGAGCTTGACTCTGCCGTGAAATAATGCACTACACATTAAAGTCCTTTGTGAATAATGCATCTGAGCAATGCATGGTTCTTTTTGTTTTCACATGAGATAATGTATGCAAACAACTCTATACAAAAATACATTCTGGAGGTCAAGTGTCACAGAGCTACACTCTTGATCAGCAGAAGGCATAAGCTATAAACAGTGTGGCAAATGCTCCAGCCAGGTACCTGATAAAACTCCAGGGTCTCCTTATAACCCCCGCTCTGCCTGTGCAGCTGATACAGAAGCATGCTGTGTCCAATGGACTTGGAGATTGGAGCACAAGGAAAGACATGTGGTAGATTCAGCTCTAAGATGATGTAGAGTCTGGCCATGGGCATCGTTGTAGTTTGTCATTCTTTCATTGTTAACAAAAGGCCCACAATACATGATAGAAACAACTAGACAATAAGAAAATTCAATCAATGAGAAAGTGTCCTAACTTTACTGACAGGATCAGCCATAGCTCACGCCCCTTACTGTGTAATTGAAAATCGTGTTCTATGCACACGTAGCTGCATTTTTAAAATGACACACAATGATCTTCTGTTAAAAAGGAATGATATTTCTTACAAAAATAACTGAGTCCTACAGAAAAGAAAAATAATAAATAATGAATACAAGAAAGAAATGGAAAGATATGGTATGAAAGTCACCATAACATCTCCTACTTTTTATTCTCTTGAGAGTTATTAGATCCTGGTCCTGTGGTGTCTGTTTCCACTCTGGAAAATGGAACCTGCTCATTAATGTTGATTTAACAGCTAACCCCGCAATGAAACATGCTCCCAGCTGTCAACACATGTCACATGTGAAGCACTTCAATACGATCAAAGAGAATGGGAATCATAAGATATAGGCCGGGGTACCTGCAGCATATATTTAGATTAAGATAGAAGGTAAAAAAGAATATATGGACAAGAGAATGAAAAGGAAATAATAAATCCATGCCCTGCATGTCATTCCTTATGAGAAAATGCAGGCCTTCTCAGTGACTAAGAGCATCACTTTGAATCCAGGCAGACATAATTTGGCTTTTGGGCTCTGCCACTCACTAGCAGTGTGACCATAGACCAGACACTACCTTCTGAACACTCATTTCCTCACAAATCAACCAGGACTAATTAATAACGAAAAGCTCCTCCTGGAGCTATTTTGGGAGCCTCAGAGGAACAATGTGTGGTAAGGGCTTAGGCCAGAGCTCATAGACAGCTGGAGAAGTGGCTGCCCTGGGTAAATTCCACTAAAGAGCCCTCCAGTACTTACATGAAAAATAGTTGGAGATTATTGATTCCAGTTCTTACTTTCTTGAGGAAAGACGCTAAGATGTGAAGAGGGTGACAGTTGACCAATGACACACACCTATTTTCAATTAGGTCTATGCATATTTATTGAACATTTGGAAAAACACTATCCTGGGAGGAAACAAAATGTGTCTCATAAGTGAAGAGATTCATAATTTGTGAAAGTCCTTAAATTCCCTGTGCCTTAGTTCATGCTTCTAAAACACAAGCACAAAAAGTCTCCCTAGTTCATGAAGTAACTATATATGAAGAGCTTAGATCATTACTTGAAACAGATTAAGCTATGTATGTTAGTATTTTATACACTTTTGAGACATATATTTATATTTGACATATTTCCATATCTGGAATAGGTGCCCATATGCATTATATGTCCTTCCATATCTCCATGTTATATACATACACTTGGAAGCATAGAGCAAGGCAAAGGTCATCTTTGTACATCTCCAATGAGCTGGCTTTCTATGCTTGGTGAGCAAAGTTGCAGAGATAGTATTTTGCTGCAATATTCCAGAAATCATTCACCAGCTTTATGGGTATTGACCAACAATGGCAGTGGCACAGTTAGTGCTTCCTCCTCCATGGGGTGCAGTATTAGCTGGGTGTCCTAAAATCCAACTTCCAAGCTGGGGTCTCCCAATTCCCACCTTTCTGGATTGGAAAACTGCAGCAGCCCCTGCTGGTGGGCGAGTTCTGTGGTGGTGCCTCTGGGTCCCTGGTGGAGAACCAGACTAGTGCTCCACCACCATGCACAGCAGTCATTCTGTAAGGACCTAATTAACAGCATTCAAATACCTGTCTCATCTTCTGTTGCCCACAGAGGAATGGTGACTGCTACACAGAGATGAGATTTCAGGGGCAGAAGTGGAGTGGAGAGAGCACATGTATTCCAGCTGCTGGGAGTAGCCTGGGCAAAGCTTCAGAGCATACATGCAGCATAACTTCTGGGGATCCCGAAGTGGGCGGTCCTCCTGCTAGGGTCCACAATCACATCGAGACTGCAGAAGTCTGGTATGGGAACAGAAGCACCAAAATGTACCCTGGTATCAAGTTATTGGGCATCGGAGAGGACTTGGAAATCATTGCAAACCACCCCAGTGAGGCTGGGAGATCCTCGACACCATTAGAGGCCTCCAGAGCTCACTTTAGAACTCAGGAAGGAAAATCTGCAGCTATAAAGTTATGGTATCAGACTCCAAACATGAAAGATGTTTTTAGCAGGAATGATAAGGACAAAACTGAGTCTGCCTAACACTGAATGACTTTATTGCTTCTAAACAGAAATTTTGATTAAAGTATATCAATATTAACTCTATTTTATAGAACTCCAGTATTTCTGCCAAGACAGTTCTGTTGCAGTGCTACAGAAAATGTCCCCAAAGACACTGTTTCAGTTTATGAATGCTATCTATTTCTAGAAAAAACACACGCTGCTGCTTGTCATAAATGGGGAAAGTTTACATAAGAGAAACAAAACAGAACACCCAAAATGAACAGTACATTTAAAATAAAATGCTTCAGTACTGCCAAAAATGAGCACAACGAATAGCTCATACATTTTCCCCATTCTCAATTCTTTACACATGAAGCATATTCAACATCCAATTTTTACCTGACATATTAAAATTTAATCATTAAATCACTAGATGAACAACCCTTTCCCCCTAGCTTCTCCACATAGGAAAACAAACAAACAAAAAAAAAACAGGAGTATGATGTGACAGAAACACTCCAGAGTTTTGTTCTGTGACCATTCAGTAGTGGAAACTACTGTGAATTCTAAGACTAATAAAAATGGAATCCATATTAGTTTTGCCAAAGAGAAAACCAATTATTTCCTCATTTTAGAAAGACATAAAATGTAAGCTTTAGAGTTAAACAGACACGGGGTTGAGTCCTGCCTGTCGTGCCTAGATGCTTTGCACAGGTTTCTCAATATTTCTGAGCCTTGATTTCATCATCTGTAAAATGGGAACTAAGACACGCTTACTTCACAGGGCAGGGCTGAAATTGACTAAAATAATATTTACATAGTTAAGCATAACATAAATCATGGAATAAGCTCTACCCCACTTTTATGTAATAATAGCTTGAGATATAATTCACATTCCCATGTAATTTGCCCACTTATAATGTGTTTAAAAACTCAGTGTACAACAACCATCATCACAGAGTCCTCTTAAAATATTCTTGTCATCTCAAAAGAAACCTTGTGCCCATTGGCAATTCCCTAAAAATTTGCTAAACCTTGTGCCCCTGGAGATGATCATGACTGGATTCAAATCCAAGCTCTACTATCCTGCTACCTGCATGACCCTCAATAAGTTGCTTCTCCTTAGTAGTCTTCAGTGTTCTGCTCACTGTAAGAGGGAGGTGATCTTGGCATCTCCCTACAAGGGGACTATAAGAATGCAGCGAGATATGGTATACATAGCACCTGGTCACAGCTGGCCCACAGTGGGTACCAGACCAAAGGCAGTTTTCATCATTGCCATCTCCCTCCTTGCATCTTGCCCATTTTTCTTCTTTACATGCCTTTCATATTATTACACTAGAATTCATTCTTGGAATCTACCATAGTACTTCATTCACAGCAAGCACAAAATGCATCTCACGCATTAACTATGTGTACATGTGTACATAGATCAGCTTTTCTTCTTATTTAGACCGGGTCTTATAAATAAAATTAAAGTGGTTTCAATAAAAGGACAAATGTTGATATGTAATGTAAACCAGAAGTGACTTGTCCGAGGGCTGCGTCTGTTAACATTGAACCAAAGTATCAAACTCATAACTTAGATCCATCACCAGAGATCTAGCAGAATTCATTCGTGTTCAAGGTGCCACCTCAAGCTGCCACCTTGCTCTCCACTTGCCTTTCTCTGTTCCTTCCAATGTGTGAACCTGTATCTGCCAGTTCTCCCAGAGCTCCGAGAAGGTACCTAACAAAGATTGGGAAGCCAGGCTTTAGAGGCAGACACCAAAGTGCATGCTCTTAGCTCCATCAGGTTCCCAACTTGTTAGGAACATTAATGCTTTTTTCAGGAATCAAAACAAAAATTTTGAAGGCCGGCCAAATAGCTCTGTGGATTAAAGCACCTGTAAGCAGGCACAGGGGTCAGGGGTTTGATCCCCAGGCCTGCTGTGCCGGCTGCACCTCCAGGGCACACTGAGACAGCAATTGAGACTGGGTATGGTGGCGTATCCCTGTAATCCCAGCTCTTGGGAGGCTGTAAATGGGAGGATCACTACGAGTCCAAACTAGTAATGAGACCTTGAACACCCTGTAGACCTTTCCCTAAAAATAAAATAAATAAATAACTGAAAATTTTGTTTCCCTCTTTGGGCATTCTGTAATGATACGGGGAAATGCAGAGGTAGTGAAGCGCTGCTAATACTATATAGGCAACATCCAATAGCAAATGTGGCTACTTCAAGCCAGGCTGGGGATTGATTGTGTTTGGTCTATTATTTGAAATACAAGGTTAAATTTCAACAAATGACTTCCTTGCTCTTCAGTAAAAGTCCATTCACAATTCCTTGTCCTTAGTGAAAAATGTCTTTCATTTGTTGAACAAGTTATTATTCATGCTACAGTGAAAGGAGCACTGCAGCAGGAGGCTGGCCACACGACTACTAACTACTTGACTTACCAAATTCTTTTGCTACTCTGAACCTTCATTTCCTCTTCTGGTAAATTAGGGGGACTGGACTGGTTATGACTCAGAGATCTTCCAGTTCTAATATTTTCAGATTTTCTGGAGTCTCTAGGCAAAGCAAAACTGACTTTGGATTCTCTTAACACCCACTAAATTTAAATAATTAATGTCTTTACAGCCTTCGATGGCAACTCATCAAGTGACTTAATCATGAGCTACTCTGAGAAGAGCAGAGAGTGCAGGTCTCCTTCCAAGGCCTCGGGGCCTGGTTAACTAGAAACTGGCTCACTAAAGGCAATGTAGGAAAATTCCTCCTCATGCAAAAATGAATGTCCTCTGTATATGCCCATGAACTGCAGTAGAGGGTCTGAGTTGTTTTCCTTTGAAATAAGCACAGTTGAGAGAGAGAGAGAGAGAGAGAGAGAGAGAGAGAGAGAGAGAGAGACAGACAGACAGACAGACAGACAGACAGACCGATGGACAGACAGACACACAGACAGATACAGAGACACAGACACAAACACACATACACACACACAGAGACAGAGAGACAGAGACAGACAGAGACAGGGACAGGGACAGAGACAGAGCGACAGAGACAGAGAGATAGAGACAGAGATCCTAGAAGAGCAAAATAGATGATGAACTAGGGGCAACTGTTCACAGTATGAAAGACGAGCATGTAGTCCAACAGACTTGAATGGGTTCATAGCCTGGCTCTGACAATTAAACACTAGGTATGGAAACTAGCTAGGCCATTTGTGTTCACACCTGGATATGTACTGGGTATTGATGCAGGGCTAGGCCCTGAGACAGAAGATAGTGCAGTCAGACTCCATCTTTCCCTGCCCATGAGGATCACATTGGCTCATGGGTGGGACAGACACGTACACAGAAAGCTTTCCCGAGGAAGATGACACCTAAGTGAGTTTTTGAACTGATTTGTCCAACCTCTGTGACCATCAGTTTCCTCATGTGTTCAGTGGTGAAAATGAAGTCTGCCTTACGAAATTTATGTGAGAATTCAGTGAAATAATCAACGGAAAAACTAAGTACAAAAAATCCATAATGAAAGTATCTATGATGTTTTTTCAATATTACATAAAGCATGACATAATGACTTCTCTATCTCAATTATTACTTACCTATCTGCCCTACATGAAGGTAGAGACTTTTGTTCTAACTATGTATCCTCATAACCTACAACAGTGGTTTACTTACACTTAACAGTAGTAGACAATTCCAGAAGGAAGAAGGGAGGCAGGAAAGAAGACGTTAGTCCAGAAAATATGGAGATTCTTACTTACACATAAAATAAAATTTAAACCAGATATGGTAGCACATCCCTATAATGCCAGTACTCTGGGAGGCCAAGGCAGAAAGAAACCAAGTTCAAGTTCAGCCTAGGTAACTTAGAAACTTTATGAGACTCTGCCTCAAAATTAAAAAGAAAAATAAAAAGGCTGAAGAACTACAGCTGAGTGCGAAGGCCCCTTGTTCAATCTCCAGTACATCAACAATGAAGCAACATAATTTAAAAGTAATAGTATAATAATAGTATACAAATACATCTTCACATGAAACCTCTTGAGCTTCTCCTTCCAAACTCCAGTTTATGCAACCTTGAGGTTGGCATATGAACCTAAGTAATAAGTAATGGCAGAAGTCAACCAGAAAGCATCACTTGAAACTTCACAATCATATCAAACATGACTTGCCCCCAAAATAATACTTGCTGTTTCCCAAAACTATTCCTCCCCCCATGCTCATCTCACTGTTATCCATTCTTACTCCTCACATCCTTCTACTCTGTTCAGACCTGCTATTTTCCTCAGTGTGGCCATGTTTCCAGCTAAAAGACACCATGTTCCAGCTTTCCTACCTAGCATGTAAGTGACAGCCACTGGATGAAGTTTTTGAGGATGTGGGTAGGTCTTTTGCCTCTTCCATCTCTTTCTTCCCTTTTCCTGATAGGATGGCCAGCAAGCATCTTGGACCAAAAAGTAAATTTAAGGATGTAAACTGGCCAGGAATGGTGGTATTACACCTGTAATCCCAGCTCCAGGGGAGTCAGAGGCAGAGTGGTCACAAAAGATAGATGGATAGATGACAGACAGACAGACAGACAGACAGACAGACAGACAGACAGACAGACCAGTGATACAATGTTTGCCTCACATGTGAATGAGACATTGGAAGAAAGAGAAAGAGGAAGAAGAAGAATCTCATTCTAACTTTGGAGGAGCCAAAGGAGCAGAGCATTAGAAGCCTCCTGTGTCCTGGTGATATCATGAAACCACTCTATCCTGGACTTCTCATTTCTACATGTCCTCTGTGTCTAGAGGACATTAGAAATATATATTTAAGCTTCCATTTTGAGAGATTTCTGCTATTTTAAGCTAAATGAATTCTCTGATACAAGTTTTCAGCTCAAATATACATCTCCTTTATTGAATTTAATAGTTGTTATTCAAGTCTTCATTCCTTCATGCTTTTGCTGTTTTGTGCTTGTTCTCTTTACTAGAAGTATCAATTCCCATGACTTCAGAGACTGTGACTTCTGGGTTCGGCACCAGGTAGCATTTACCTAGCATGTAATAGGAGCTTAATAAATAATTTTCAAAAGAATGTTTAAGCTTTAATATAGCATTATGAATAACAAGTACAAGGTACTTGCCTATTACAAAATAACATGAGGAATACTTTAATTCAATGCGTAAATGTAGAACTTTCCAGGATCGGTTCTGCTAAAACAATTCAACAGAAATTGACTGATCAACTACTAGGTGCCAAGCACTGTGTTGAGAGGTGAAAGTGGTCTCAAATTTTCATTTCATAGCACTTCATATAAAACTGTATTTACTTCACGTGAAAATTAGCAAAAGCAATCAGACTCTGATCATGGACTACTTTGACATCTTAGTATGGGATGTTGGGTGAGCAATCATTACTAATTTTCATTAAAAATGTTCAAGTTCCAATATAGTGGAATGCTCATATTATGGCATTAGGATTAATATCCTTAATTTATTTTGCTCATTCCTAGCATAATTTTCTTCCACCAGTATTTTTCCTCCTAGATCAAGAAAATGCAGAAACAAGTATTTCTAATTTGTCCCCAAAGACCAACTTGTTTTGGGTAATTAATATATGCCAGATTTTAATAACTCAATTGTAGTTTTGTCTATTCTGGTAGATGAATTCCTCCTATGAATATTGTTTTGGCATTTTTCTGAATCTTAAAAAAGAATATGAATATTTATATGCAAACAGCAAGTTTCTCTTCTCGCTGCAAACCAAAAAGCTGACTTTTTTCTAAAGTAACCTAAGATAATACTGGAGGTTTTTCTGGAAGTTCAATCCTGGTTTTTTTTTCAAGTTGGTAAAGAAAGAAAAAGAGAAACAGGAAAATAAAATCCATTTTACAATATATCTTGTTAACCAGGAAGAAAGGAATAATACCAGGGGGGATGTTATTCAGAAAAGGAAAGGCCAAATTGAAGAATTCCAGCAGGAGGGATATCAGAACGGAATAAGCATGTTCCTGTCTCTGCAGTGGCAACCACCTGATTACCGAGGGTTAGACTTTCCCAGGGACCGCTAATGAGGATGCAAAGCAAACCGTATTGCATCCCAAGATGAGTTATCCTAACAACAAGGATGTTAAAGTATCAATCATAGTGCTAGGTGAGGAACAGCCAAAGTATAAGGACTACTAAAGGACAATAATAACCGTGACAGCTACCATTAAATGAAAAGTTAAGTTGTAAATGACTCTGCTAAAGACCTCTTAGGAACTCAGCAGGAAAAAGGACCAGAGGCATTTAGTCCACTGGTTCTCAAATAGTGGTAATATTTCCCTTTCTCTAATGACATTGAATAATATCTGGGGCAATGTTTCACTGTCACAACCTGGGAGAGGTTGCAACTGTCATACAGTTCAGAGGCCAGAGGTGATGCTCACCATCTGAAAATGCATAAAATGGTCCCAAACTGCAAAGAATTATCCAGTGCAAAATGTCAATGGTTAAGAAATCCTAATTAAACTCCATGTGAGGTAGAGGAGGAGATCAAAGTTCCAAAGGCACATGTATTGTCCAGGGTTAATTTTTTCCATCTATCTGTCCTCTATGTACCTTTTTCCACCCACTGACTCATGCATGCACCTTCTGAAGCAGGTGCCTCCTCCTCTGTCCAAGAAGCCCATTGGAGCCAAGGAACCAAGAAGGACAAACAGCCCTATCAGACAAGTCCTGTCATTATCATTCATTTTTAGAGGAAAATCATGGGTTGATAAAAAAAAGGAAGAACACCTTTCCACACCCAGTACATCACACCAATGCCAGTGGTGACACCGTGCCATTGCTCAGCAGTGGACAATGAACTCCCAGCCCTTCATAATCTCACACTTCTTTGCTGAGTGCTTCCTCACTTACATGATCTTCACAGCATCTCCTCATGCAAGGCACTGAGCTGGGCCTGGAGTAGGGGACGAGAAGTTCTAGAGGAAAACAAAGCTCAGTCTAGGTCCTCTACGTTCTCCCTAGACAACTAGTAGATGGAGGGGAGGATGCATGGTTTTCCACTAGATATGCTGGGATAAGTCTTGGGGATTACAGGGTTCTGCAGGGGGCACAGGACGAGAGGAATATATGTGACAGCTACCAGCATCACAAGGCTCTGTGGAGGGCAGAACTAGTACCCCGCATGGCCAGGGGCAGGAATCAGAATCTCTCTTTAGGGAAATGTATATACTGGGAAATTGAGAGAATTCACGAAGGAATTCAACCCACTGTAATTTTTTATTGGCCTTTGGCATTGACCACCTTTACCTGCTTCCCAACTCAGTAACTGAAAGTGTTTATGACCAGGAAAGTAAAACTCAAATTCCTTGCACTGGCAATCAATGCCCTTGACTCCCTCCATTTAAACGCCATCTACACTATAAGAGCCTGTGTCAGGATCCTACATGCTATGCTCATCACCACCAGAAATCTCTGGGGGCATCCCACTATCTTGCCTTTGCTAGTATCCAAACCACTCCCTCTGAGAGCATCCAAGTCCTCTCCTATGTTCCACACTGGTGCCCTGTGCCCTCCGCCACTGGTAACAAGAGTTGCTCCTTATATCCATTGCCACCACTAAGATAAGCAGCAACTGAGTACTGAGTACTGCCAGGCACTGTTTCAGGTACTTCATGTGTGCTACCTTATTAATCCTCCCAAGGATATTCCATCATTCCCATTTGGTAGTTGGACGAACTGAGGCACGGAAAAGAGAGGTACGTTTCCCCAAACCATTCAACTAACAAGTAGCTGGGCAGAAATTCAAACTTAGGTCCAGGAGGCCCACAACTGAGCTGCTTTCCAGTGTCCCAGGGGCCTACCTGCTCTGGGATGCTTTGGGAATCACCAGCTCTCAGAGGTTCTTTGTGCCTCTGAACTTGGAAGCATTCAGTGTCTACAATTCTTACTCTTCACGTTGCCTTTCACTATTGATACAATTGTCAATAGGAATAATTGCCAACATTTTCATAACCTGTCCATGTGGCAGGTTATTCAATTACTCAACATAGTTTCACTCATTTTTTTATGTATTTAGTACACGGTCTCACTATACAGATAGGACTTGTAGTGATTCCCCTGTTTTCAGCTTCCCAACCTCTGGGATTACAGGTGCACATCACCATGCTCAGTCTCAAGCACCCTCTCAGCACACCCCAGGGGCAGGGCCGGCACGGCACAGCATGCAGGGGATAGAACCCCAGTCCCTACATCTGCCGAAGCAGTGCTTTAGTCCACTGAACTATCTGACCAGCCCAGTTTCACTCATTTAATCTTGGCAACAAGCCTATCAACACCTCCATCATTATCCCCATATTACAGATGAAGTAAATGAGGCACAAAAATGCAAAGAAACTTGCTAAAGCCAAGCCAAGCCAAGCTTCACCAGTGTGGCTCATCAGCTTCCTCACAATAATTGTATTTCACTACCTCTTATATACTAACTCATTTCATCCATATAGCAACTCTAGAACATAGATAGCATCACCTCTGTTTTTATGGATGATGAAAACGGCAATCAAAGATGTCAAATTATTTGACCAAGGTCGCATAGGCAGTAAGAAGAAGCTCTGGAATTGGAACCTAGTCTGTCTCCAGAGCTCATGCTTTTGCACACTACACTATGGCTGTACAGAGCTTTGAGCTCCCTTGGGTCTCGCTAACCTTTACTGAACTACAAGCAGAAACAGTAGGTTCTAGATAAAGCAAAAGCATTTTGAAGCAACAGTGCTACCAGATCTCAAGAGGCCTCCCCACAGAAGTCCCTTGGGCCCTGAGCTCAGTTAGTTTGGGATATGCCCACAGGCAGCTGCAAGTCCCTGTGAATTGGGGGCTAACCGGAAGACAGAAGATGTTAACTCCTGCTTCCCTGGCCCAGGACTAAAGCAAGGTCTAAGCTGACAACCAGATTTGCTACTGAAACACAGATAACTAATGAAGGCAGAGGAGGCAGGGGAAAATGACAAGCGTATTACTCATTTTTAAACCGCAAACGTGCAATTATAACCTTACTCACTAATAATTTCAGGTGGCACTCTCCTGACAAGTAAGGCTGATGCTCTGCATGCAATAGGGCCATTTTACAGTAATGAGTGTTATGGGGAAAAGCATATAATCATTTATTGTTATTTTTATTTCCCCTAAAGGCTTGTGATGTTATGAATCTGACATCACTATAATTTATTATATTTCCTTCCATTTTTTTGTCAGTAGAGCCTGTCACAGAATGAATTACCAACTCTCATCCTCTATGAAAACTTCAGACAGAATTTAACTACTTGTGCACACCATTCATAAAGTGAATGTGAGCAAGCATGCAAGGCAAAAGAAAGACCACCTGTACAGATTTGGGAAATTCGGATCCTACAAGTGGCTCTGCCACTCCATGTGTGGTGGTGAGCAAGGTAATCACCATATTCCAGGCATATTTTATTGACATCTTGGATTTTTTGTAATCACCTATGTCAAGACATACAAACATGGAATGACTATCATGGTGGAATGGGTTTGCTGTGCTTCTCACAGTAACCATAAACAGGAGACAATCCACACCATACTGGGCCACATGGGGAAGCATCTGGGCCAGTTAGGAAGCAGAAGTAATGTAGAGAAAAATGCAAGGGTTTTATTGAGCTTTTCCTGGTGAGACAGAAGTGAAGTGGTTTGAGCATCTTAGGATTTGCTAGTTTCAATAGTTTTCATGGGCTCCTAGGTACAAGGGTCTGCCATCCCTCATTTTCTGATACTTAACCCTGGAGTGGCCAAAGAATGGATGACCAGAGAAGGAGGGCAGTGGCTAGAGTAGAAGAGCGATGACCAGAGAAGGAGGGCAGTGGCTAGAGTAGAAGAGCCTGACAAGGGATGTGTTTCAGGGTGTAGGTAGTTGATGGCATACTTGATGTTGACTTGTTCACTATCTCTAGCAAGTGGTTAACACTGAAAGGCATCATCACTCTAGGATCATTAAAGCTCCCAAATTCCAACACATCAGAAAACCAATTACTTGGTTAATGTAGAGATGTTATGTCACAGTATGGGGTTGTTGGAGTAGATACCATACATATAAGGGCAAGCCTGTCCATGATCTTGCACAACCACAAAGAAATGAAACTGTTAGTTAAAAATCACAGAGATGCAGATTTAGATTCAAGAATCATCTCCAACCAAGTTTACATCCCTCCCACCCCAACTGGCACTGTGCAGAACTTGATTACCAGTGACCTCCCCACTACCCAATCCAACACATGATTTTTCATCCCATAGCACTCAACCGTTCTGTGACATTTGACACTTGAAATGCTTTCTGACCCCAGCTTATATGACTGCTACTCTCTTCATTCCAATTCTTGTTCTTTAGCCACGTTTTAGTCTCCTCTAAAGAATCACTGGATAGCACAGTTTTCTCATAGTTGTCATGTTGAAAGTTGAGTTCCTGACTTCTTCCATCTCAAACTTTCTCATCAAACTCTTACCTTAGACAGCCATTCCCTCAGTCCTTCAGAATGCCTCAAAGTTCTTGACATCATCCCACAATTCTCTGTCTTTCTGTCTCTGTCTGTTTCTCTCTGTCTCTGTCTCTCTTTTTTTGTCTCTTTCTCTGTCCCTCTGTCTCCCTCTGTCTCTCTCTGTGTCTGTCTCTCTCTGTCTGTCTCTCTGTCTCTGTCTCTGTCTCTCTCTCTGTCTCTCTCTCTGCCTCTGTCTCTCTCTCTGTCTGTCTCTGTCTCTGTCTCTGTCTCTCTCTCTCTCTCTCTCTCTC
>NDGM011075110.1:0-21955 GCA_002564305.1 Octomys mimax
TTCCTTCCTTCATTTTGGATGTCGGGTATTTGTCCCAGCAACGAGCGAAGAGTAACTAAGACAAGCTGTTAGTGTTTAATTTTTTTTTCCCTCAATTTTTTTGCCAATTTGCATGCTTACATCTGGTAATATGAATAGCTAATTTGAAGACAACAATATACAATATAACAAAATATAGCAACCATTGCTGAATTCATATCATTTTGTTTAGTAAAATTCTGAATCATTTCTAATGTTTTTATTTTACCATCTTTGTTCTCTTTTAAAAATTTCTTAAAAATAGAAAAAATGAAAGGAAAAAATTTAAAAGTAAAAGGTTATCAGAGTGGATGTGCTCACTGGGAAGAGGGTCTTTGGTGGGTCTCCTCCCCGCCTGTTGGCAGCGGGGAGTGACAAGCCAGATCTCCTGCGAGGCAGCTGGGACTGCTCGGCTGGCTCTGGTGTTTGCTAGCTGTGAGGGCCTGGAGGCCTGGTCCAGGAGCAATGTTCAGGTTAGAAAGCATTGGTTTCTATCAGGCATGCTGTAAATTTTGGGAAAAACTTACTAATTCTGCTGCCTCTAGTCCAGACAAAAAAGACATATTTGTCTGTTTCCGAAGAGCTCATTGGAGAATTTATTGCAGCCCAATTCCTAACTTGTAATAGAATGTCCCTTTACCCTGCTTGTTGCTTAGAGTATATATTGTACTCGAAGCCTTGAACAGAGAGAAGGCTGATCGATGGCATGGCAGGCATCTGAGCCCCGTTCCGTAGTCATGACTCTTAACACCAACAAGTCACCATCATCGTGTCCAGTTGTGGAGTGACGGCCTAAGACAGAAACTACTCTAGCTTGTATGCACACCATATGGGGCAGTCAGTATTCACACCCATGAACATAAAGAAACACCCTCTGCAGTGTGTAAAGGCCTGTGACAGATCAGTGTGGGCGCTGTCGATAGCGGGGCACCTCACCTCCACTGTAAGGCTTTTCTGATCCACTTTGCTTACGTCAAAATAACTCAGTTTTGCAGCTATGTTGGGCCTCCTTTCGGGCCTCCAGCATTCATTTTTATGTCCTAACCCAAGTCCAATCTGCGTAAGTGTTGCTTTCTAAATCAGCCCTCACCATGTCTGACTTGATGAACGTGGCTGTCCTGTGCTCAGCGCTGGTGTGCAGCGTGAGAAGCTGCTTCTCTATGATGCCCACGAGCACGAACAGACATTAGCCTTCCTCTTGGGCACCTTTGCATCGCATGACTCAGGACGTTTGACTTGATTTTGAGTTTGTTCCCTACTGAAGCCCTATTGTAAGGTCAAGTCCGCTTGCATACACTGGGGCCTCCACCACTGCTCCGCTGTGTTTCACAAAGCACTCGGTACGTAGAGGCACATTGCTAATGTACGCTTACAGAGAAGGTATGTAGATAGCGGAGAAGCGGTAAGGTGGGCAGCGCTCAGGTCTCCATCTGGCGGGGAGGAGCACAGAGGCATGCGAGGAGGTGGGAGAGAAAGGAAACAAGCAGGCAGCTTGCAGGGAGACGGCAGAGGACTGATGAGATCAGGCGCATTCGGAGAGCCGATGCGGCTGGTTGGAGGATTTATGCTGGAAGAAATGAGCCATCGAAGTTCATGATTTGACAGTCTGAATTGGCCATCAGTGAAATAAGCAAGCTGATAGAAAAACCTAAACTTGTGAGTACTAGGACTAAATGAAAAGGAAGGAAATACAAGTCAAAAGGAAGAGAGGATCAGTGATTTCTTGGTGTTATTATTGGGAAAGCTGCATTATGTACATTGTCAATTTATAAAGGCTTTACACAGTATTTAAAATAGGCCTGTTATCCCTGAAGTTAAATGGACTTTTTTTCGAAATTGACTTTTGCTTCATGAAATCACTACCTTGCTACTATATCTTTTACACCTGAGCAGATGTTCATGCAATGATTTGTTCATAGGTAACCACTGGATCTGCACCATTTTGGAGAGTTTGGGTCAGATCCATATCCTTACTAAGATTATAAAATCAAATGTATGTCTTCTTCAACATGGTGTTCGGCTAATTGAAAGCTATTAACCGGGTGTGGTGGGCACACCCCTGTAATCCCACCCCTTGGAGGTTAACACAGGAGGATCGCTGTGAGTTCGAGACCAGCCTAGACTACAAAGTCAGCACAAGGCCACCCCAAACTGAACAGCAAAATCCTGTCTCAAAAAAAAGGAAACTATTCACTAATAGCATAAAGTACAACTATATACTTAAAACTTGTAAAAGACAACTTTTAAAATTAATTGATATCTGAAACAATTGCAGATTTGTGATTTTTAGGGTTTTCATAGCTATTAATACCTTTTATTTTTTTTTTTTTCATTACTGAGCATGGAGTTCAGGGCATCATTTGTGCTAGATAAGCACTCTCCCACTGAATATCCCCAACCTTGCTTTCTGTAATTTATTGATCAAGTGATCAAGTCCTATTTGTGAATTAAACAATTTTCTCTCTAATGTGAAGACAGATGTTACTTAAAGATTATCTATGAAACATCTAAATATTTTCGAATATATATACATTTACACATACAAATATGTAATATACTTCAGAATACACATCTACGTTACTTTAATGAAATTTTATGGGTAAACAACAGTCGAGTTACTCGTCGACAGGGAGACACCCACTCTTTCAGCCTTGTCTTTTCAGTCCTCTTTTCCCCCTCAAAAATCAAATTTTGTTCAGACACAAGAGCAAAGGGGCCTGTCAGATTGCAGCCCAGACAGGCTGCCAGATAGCTCAGCGGATTAAGGCTCCTGCGTGGGCAGAGCGCGGCAGCTGGGGCTCCATCCCCTGCATGCCGTTCTGCCTCCCCCCCCCCAGGTGTGCTGAGCCGGTGATTGAGACCGGGCATGGTGGGGTACACCTGTAATCCCAGCACTTGGGAGGCTGAACACAGGAGGATCACCACAAGTCCTATCTGCATAGCGAAACTCTATAGACCCTGCACTAAAATTTAAAGAAACAAAGCATTGTAAATGTCTTACACATGTAATTTTATGAGGATTCCTCATGACAACACTGTAGGAAGATTCCTAAAGGTCAAGGGACTCGGTAACAGAACAAAGACAGCTGACAGCAAAGGCAAAGCTGAGATGGGAACAGGGCTGGGCTGACTCAAACACTCTGTTTCACATAATCCCTATCCAGTGTTAGGGTGCCTGAAGATTTGAAAAGAACCTTATAATGAGAGCTGCTCCTATCACAGGGATGAGTTTTTAAATTAACAGGATGTTCCTCACATGGTGGATTTTGGGTGGACTACCCAGCTGCCTTCTATGGTGCATAGATTAATCATCCCATATTGTCTGCATTTACAATATAATTTTGGAATGCATGGCAACTCCATGAGGAAAGGTGCAAGGTCTTACTTTGCTGCACAGGGGTGAAGATTCATGAAGTCAGGCACAGTCCGGGGCAGCGCTCGAAACTGACTCCACACTGTGTGTTGTTTTATGATACTACTTCTTCTCCACATCCTTATTGTTTTAAAATTAAGTATCTTTAGAAACTGAATTAAGAAAGCTGCCTAAACATTCTTTCAGGTTTTTGCCGTTTTCTTCCCACCATAAAAAAGGAAAGTACATGCCGTCAATGCTCTCCTCAAGCAAGTATGATCCCAGCTTCTACAGAAAACAAGACTTCCGGAGTGAAAACCCGGGGAAATGGATCTGCAGCAAGGTGAGCTAGCAACACGGGGACAGTGGAGCTCTTCTCACAGGCTTTAAAGTACGCATTGAGTACAGCAGATATGGATATTCTCTATAGTTAAGGCCTTCCTGGTTATAAAATTATTAGTAGCTATTTTATTCAAGTTAGTGCCAACCTATGTTGGCTGGTTATGTTCACGAGCGATCTAAGTTACTTTTCCATTATTGTCATTCATGTGCTCCCTGCCCAGGGCGTGGCTCCTGCCTCTGGCCTGTGATCGGGTGGCAGTGCTACAGTGTGCAGAGAATGGAGAATAACACCCAGGCACGGAGACCAGCGCTTGCTCCCACATGCTCAACCTCTGCACCCCTGTGTGCACGCGGCTTTGTGTTACCCAAACAAGCTTCCTGGATAGACATGAGGGTCAAATGCAAAGAAGGTCATGATGCAAAAACAAAAATAAAGGAAAACGATCTTAGATGAGAGGCATTTATACACACACGTAATGTGTTAATATGAAGGCCAGTGGCGGAGGCCGCGCAGCCTCTGACCTGCTACGACACAGAGGAAAGCACTGGTCAGCACGATCTTGCTGCTCAGGAGGAACAGCTCGTGGGACCCAACAGGGAAACAAGAGCGCTGCTTTGTGCAGGGACAAGGTAAACACCGGGCTGCCCTGTGCTTGGGGCAAGACGAACACTTTGGAATGGAATCTTTCTTCCAAGTTGCTTTTTAGAAAATGTCTTCTAAACCACTAGCAATTTCATGGCAGGAGGAATATGTGTATAGAGTGTGTATTTTGATTCAGTCACCCTGGAACTGAGTAACAAGCCTAAATATTTGCTGATAATTTTATCTTTAAAAATCCACAAACTGGTATATATTGATTTTTTTTAGCTAATATATAACTATTCAGAATACAAACTAAGCATGATTTTGAACTTTTGTTTAATTTTGTTTATTGGTTTGTATATTGTAATCTATATCTCCCTTTGTACTGGTCATAAATATTTTGTTTCAAGGCCTTCTGACCATTATACCTGATTCATAGAACTATTCCTTTCTTTAAAGTGTAAATAACTTGTAACATTAACTTTCTTCAAAATAAGAAATATTCTTTTTCAAAAATGCTTGTCTCCTAAGATGATATAAAACTTTATTTATTTGCCATAGATATCACTTTATACATTCTGATATATTCTAAGAATATGCATGTGACTTAACTGAAATAAGCAGCTTCATGGAAATAGAGTAGCTTGTAGCTGCACTCTCAAAAGAAAAAAACAGCAGCTTATTTTGTTTGTCTGGAGGAATCATTATTCATTACTGCATACTTTCAGAGAGCATGTAAGAAAAGTAATCATCAATAATTCTAAATGGCTAGCATTAAAAATTGAAATGCTCCAAAAATTAAAATAATTTTTTTTTCTGGAACCGGGGATTGAACTGAGGCCCTTGCGTTTGCCAGGCAAGCACTTATTCTACTGAGCTATGTCCCCAGCCCAAGAAAAATATTTTTAAAAAACCTTAATAAATTATGGCCCCACTTGATCCTATCAAAACTATAGAAAACATTGAACACGAGTTGACATAACTCTCTTCCTCCAAACTTTTGTTTCTCCTTTCTGCATTTTCTCTCTCTTCGTTATTTTTCCCACTCTTCTCAAAAAAAAAAGTCAAATAACAAATTGTCCTCCGTGTGGCTGAGTATAATCTGCACAGTGTGGAAGTCATTTCATCGCTTATATGTAAAATTTTAGAATAATGAAAACTGCATTTTGATGTGATACTAACTAGGGGACTTGGGTGTCATGGACACCCAGTAGGCTGCTGACAGCAGGCCTGTTTTTCTTTTATGGAATTTTATTTTTTGATCTTGGAAAGTAGAGGCCACAATTTATTTATTATTGGTGGATTAAAGATAGTCCCAGGGAGCCTGGAGCTGAGACGCGCAGAGCGGGCCGTGGCAACACGGGGCTCTCCGGGAGATGGAGGCTGCCCCTGAACTGTGTGTGGACTTCGCGGCATGCGCTGGGCTCGTCTCAGGTGAGAAGCGGCTCCGCTGGGCACGTTTCCCTCCCGTGCTCTGAATGTTCTATTATGGTTTAAACCTGTCAACATGAAGAATTTGCTTTCTCTTTTGCCACCTTTAAACATGAAGCTGCAGTTTTCAGAATATTTGTTGACCAGTTATGTTTGAGGATATCTGTTAGGAGAAAATAAAACAAGAATTCAATACTCTTTCTTTAATCACATTTACAGCAAATAAATATGAAATATTTAAATGTTCTTTTCTTTTTAATGTTAGTGATTTGGAGTACTATGTAAACAAATCACAAAAATAAAAAAGTAAGAATGAATCATGTTTTTGCTGAAATTATGCAAATCAATGATGATATAAGTATGATTTATCTTTCATGAAGCAGAAATTAATAATAAAGTCATGTACATGTTTTGAGTTATATTTCTTTGATGAATTTGCAAACTCCCCAGTTAAATTATTTGATTATAAGTTTTTGTTTTAAATGGTCAAACTTTTAGAATGTTCAGGTTAGAATGCTGTATTTATAAATTCTGGATTATACTGCTCTCAGTATGGAAAATAAATGTCTAATTCAACAAGGAAAGCCTACTAGTTTAATCTATTTGAAAGAGTTGGGCAATAAAAAATTTCAGTGTGCTGAAAACATTCTTTGGGCTGTGAAAGCTCCCGTGTATGTTCGTATTTGCTGAAGCAGAAGCGCTGGCCTCGGGCCTCTGTCTGAGTTGGAAAGATGGTCCACGTGCATGTAGACAACTGCTCTCAGGGCAGCCACCCCACACTGTTCCTTGCCTCCAGAGTTCAGGGCTTTTATAGGACGGATCCTTTCTGTTGACGGAGGCTCTCCTCCTGTGGCTTATTGTAGGTGAGTTACAACAGTCCAGCAGTCCACTCCCATTATTTTCATATGCAGTTTGGTTCCAAACAGGATTTTATAAGCTCCAAAGCATAAAAATATCCTGAAGTGCAAAGAATTAATTTAGAGAACCTAAGCATATTGCACAGAACATAAAGTTGACCTTTGCTGTCTATGGCTTTCAGAATGGAGGGGGATGTGGAACACATCGTAGATTTAATGTGGCACATCGTTGTCTGCGGAAACTTGGGTGGGACTGTGGCTGCTGCCCCTGGACCCAGTGATTGAATCTGCTGTCACCAGCATCCTGATAGTAATGAACATTCAGCTTAACGACTGTGATTATGATTATCATAATTGATGTGCGAGAACAGCGCATGGGATCGTTACAGCTGAGCTGTACGGTGAGAAACAAGCCTCGGCTCTGGGCGATTCCGCTTCTCCGCATTCATGGATGGGGCTAAAATGTGCCTTTCTAGTTAGCAGCCCAGCTTTGTGTAATTTTAAGAATCTTTCTGTGCATGGTGATTGATGAGTATGCACTTACTGAAAAACAGCCCTTAGAGTTGTTTATTTTTTCTTGTCTCATTTCATTAGTAAATGTAAACAATTAAATAATTAGGCATAATTGAGCAAAAATATTTTGCTTATGAGGAGGCCTCTAGTAATCAAATATTCAGTTAATCTCTCTCTCTCTCTCTCTCTCTCTCTCTCTCAATCAGGGACTGAAATTCAGTTTCTGCCTCCTAATTGTCTTTTAGTCTTCCTAAGACCAATAAGCTCCAGGAGTAGACATTCCTGTAAGTTTTCTTACAAAGCTAGAGCTATAACCTGTATGTGCATGTGTATATATGTATGCAACATGTATTCACTTTCGTCTATTATGTGCATTTTAGAAAATTGGGCAGAGCCGAATTTTGTAATGCACAGTGTAAATGGAACTTAACCTTTAAAGCAGTTCCAATGTGTATGAAGCAGATACATAAATTCATGCTGTCTTTGCTTTTTAATCACTGTTTCTGACCAATTTGTTACATTGTTTAGTAATCTTCTATTACAGTTTTCAAAATGATTTCAACAGAGGCTCTGATTTGATTTTGTGAATAAAAATAATGTGTACACTTATATATTCTAGATCTTGAAAAGATCAGATCTGACCATGTTGGAGATTCACATGATGGTCAAATTTGCATTTAACTCTTAAGTGTTTCGTGTGAG
This sequence comes from Octomys mimax, assembly GCA_002564305.1. Lineage (NCBI taxonomy): Eukaryota > Metazoa > Chordata > Mammalia > Rodentia > Octodontidae > Octomys > Octomys mimax. The sequence continues at coordinate 7,799 of NDGM011075110.1, forward strand.
TGCTGAAGGAATGTCATGCAATGAGCTTTTGTAAAGAAGCATGGTGAAGCATTCAACATTTTTTTTTATGTTGTGAACTATAATGAAATCTCAAACTGAGATCACAGCCTTTGGCAGGCAGGAGCTTTGTGGCTTGACTGTAAAAGTTTCCATTTGAAAGTTTTCATTTTTTATTTTTTATGTTTAGGTATTTAGTACAGGGTCTACAAGATCTCACTATGTAGATCAGACTACAGCTTTTGGAATGGAGGGGGATGTGGAACACATCATAGATTTAACATGGAACATCGTTGTCTGCAGAAGCTTGGGGGGGGGGGCTGTGGCTGCCGCCCCTGGGCTGTGGATACCCCTGGCTGTGGCTGGAGGCTTGGCAGGGAGAAGTAGTTGGGCAGCAGTGTTTGGCTTCTTCTACTGAGGTGGATGTTCTTCCATGTGTGTATCAGTCCTAGAGAATTCCTGAGTGATTCTCCTGTTTTCAGCCTCCCAAGCACTGAGACGATGATTGAGACTGGGCATGGTGGTGCATGCCTGTAATCCCAGATAGCAAAAGAATGTAAATTTATTTATTTATTTATTTTTGTATTTGGTACAGGGTCTACAGAGTGTCACTATATAGATTGGACTCATAATAATTCTCCTGTTTTCAGCCTCCCAAGCACTGGGATTACAGGCACGTGCCGCCTCGCTCAGTCTCAATCATGATCTCAGTGTGCCCTGGGGGCGGGGCCAGCACGGCATTCCAGGGATCAAACCCCAGCCACTATGCTCTGCCTAAGCAGGCGCTTTAATCTGCTGAGCTACCTGGCCAGCCCTCATCTGAAAGTTTTTAGTCCAGTATGTTTTGTACTTTAGGGAAAGTTCCTCTTGAAGGGTTTAAGTCTCTAAAAATTCAACATGTACCCTAGTCTCTTCTGTTACTGCTATTTTAGAATCACAAAGTTTAGGTTCCTCATCTGACAGTGGTGTCAAATGTTTCCACTGCAATTACACTCTTAATCTCGTGTTGCCCAATCACAGGCCCTGTTCACTTTCTTGTGCTGTTCCGACACCTGTGGGAATCCAAATCTCCATCCTCCTCTCACCCTTAGCTGTACCACCAGAGCTTGTGTTTCTTCTGGTAATGCCTGGTCTTGGCCTGGCTTTGCAGAACTGCAGCTTCACCACATTCGCAGGACTCTGACTGACTAAAAATAGAACTAAGAAATAGACTTGGCCTTAGAAAAAGAGTGACGTTGACCTCAGTATCATGGAAGCGCCCGAAGCCTGGCGGGAGCACCACAGGCCACGTTGGGGTGTTTAGTCGCATATTATAAACACCCCTGGCTGTGGCTGGAGGCTTGGCAGGGAGAAGTCACCGGGCGGCAGTGTTTGGCTTCCTCTACTGAGCTGGATGTTCTTATACATATGTGTCAGTCCCAATGAATTCCTGAAGGAAAAATGTCTGTTTCTGAAGGCACGATGGGTGGTTGAATATGTGAATTTGACAAGACTGTGGTGCATTACTCAGTTAAATACAAAGCCAGGCGTTGCTGCGCAGACAGTCTGAAGATAGAGTAAACATCTGCAGTGCGCTGACTGGAAGGGGGCTAGCATCCCGCACAGGCTGGGCCTCATCCAATCTGATAGAAGCTTTAGGATAAGCTCAGGTTCCTAGAGCAGGCAGTCTCCTTCAGGACAGTGCCATAGGCATACAAGTTTCTTTCCCTTCCATCTTTCTTTCTTTTCTCCTTACCCTCATCTCAGTTGTTCTTTCCTTTTGAGCAGTGTCATTCCCTTTCACAAAATCTATTGTACCTCTCAGATTTTATTTACTCTTTCAGGATTTGACACCAGGGAGGTAATGTGCTGGTTCCGTAGGCAGTCTGATTGCCTTCACTTGTGAGTATGGGCTCCAGTTGCATCCATTTAATTCTAACAACTTCATTTTTTATTCTATATACCTGAGTAATAGCCCATTGTATAAAAATACCACAAATGTGTATATTTACAGGGTAGCAAGAATGATTGTACTACTAATTTGCATTGGTTTATTGAAGGGAACAGTTAATGCTTAACATTTTTATTTTGACCAATTTTGTATGCTTATATCTGATAATCTAAGCAACTGTTTTGAAGACAACAAAGTACAATAGAACAATCATTATTGAATTCCTTATCATCTTGTTTCATGAAATTCTGTATCATTTCTAATGTTTTTATTATTTTTATCTCTTTAAAATAAAGAATAAAATAAAATCAATTCTTTCCAAATTAAAAAGAAAAAAAAAAAAAGACTATAACATCAACTCCTTTCAGCTTGAATGTCTACTCTGAGCATTTCAATCCTGACAGTTTGTAGAACTGTTTTAACCAATTCTCAATTTCAAATCCTCAAAATTCCCTTTCCCTCTTGTTATGGTTTGTGTCTAGATGTCCCCCCAAAGCCTCGTGTAGTCACTGGGGTGGCTTCTAGAGTTTGTGATGGATTCATGATCCAATGCCAGGATTATGGGCTTGAGTGCTACACCCACCCCGGGGCAGACGACCTGCATACGGATTTGGGGACGGGAGAGAGACCTGCCAGCTGCTGCAGCTGCTGCTGCTCCCTTGCTCTTTGCCATTTTCCACTGCCGTGCGCCGCTCTGCCTGGGAGCCAGCTGAGTGTGGACTGAAACCTCCGCTAACTGTGAGCTACATAAACCTTGCCTTCCTTCATTTTGGGGGCCAGGTATTTTGTCCCAGCAACAAGGGAAAGTAACCAAGACACCTTTCTCCCCTTCCCTCTATCCCTGAAGCCCAAGCATAATTTATCTTACATTACTGCACAGACTACCCCAAAATAAGTCTCGTCACCTGAGCCTCCTACTTTTACTACGGTCTCGCCATGCTGCTGCCTGCAGGCCTCTGACACGGAGTCTAACATGCTCAGCCTGCAGCCTGCTCAGGCATTTCCTGCCAACCTCGAGGCCCTCTGTCATTGCTGGACTTTGACTCCGCACGCATCTCTCGGTGGTGCTGATTGTCTTTTTAACTGTAGTGTTTCCGCTGTGGTTCCCACGCCTTAGTCCCGTCCTGGAAGGGAATCATAAATAATTTCTACTGCACTTGTTGTTATCCCCACATGTTACACAACTGTATTGCAATAACAGAGCCTCCAATTTAGACTACTGACAACATCACAAGAAATGACACCACATGTAAGTCATTACTGAGAGTCTACTAGCTATTTTTAGGGTCTATCTCACTGTGCACATTACCTACCACACAATGCATATACATAAAGTGAGCTTGTACTTGGTATATTCTTGTATAGCCTGTTTTATTCACTTATAACTTTTGGGGATGATAATTTGCCTAGAGGCTCCAGGTATTTTTCTTTATTTTATTTTATTTTTATATGTATTTTAATGTATTTAGTATAGGGCCTATAAGTTCTCACTACACAGATTGGACTAACAGTAATTCTCCTGTTTTCAGCCTCCTGAGAGTTGGGATTACAGGCACGTGCCACCATGCCCAGTATCAGTCACCTCTCAGAATGTCCTGGGGGCAGGGCCAGGCGGCACACTGAGCATCGAACCCCCGTCCCTGTGCTCTGAGTTAGCTGGCTGGCTCTAACTCAGGGCATTTGTCCTTGTTTTTAAATTGTAATCATTTTCAGTAGGATATGACTTAGAGGTTATCACTGTAGTTTAATATTTTCAGCTGTACAGTAGGACCTTTACATGTGTAGAGTTAGGTATTTCTATAATTTATGAAATAATTCCTTATAGTTTTAAATATTATTATTATTTTACCACCTCAGAGACTTATATTGTCAGATTTTTGGCCCATTTTCCATCTTAACTACTTTTTCTTTAATTCTTTCACTTACTCCTTTATCTCACTTCCTTTTTCTTAGCTGTTTCTGTACTTCAGTGGGGCTTAGAAAAAATTTCACAGAATTCTATCCCCTTGAGCAAGGGGTAGTTGCTCATCCTATCTGATATGATTTTGTCTCAGTCCTCAATTTCTTTCCTTCATCCATATAAGTTTTCCTGTATAGTTTCCTATGATTTGGGCTCATTTCTGTTGTTAGTTTATGAATTCACAAGTATAAGGAATATAGAAAGAAAAAAAGCTGATGTGGGAAGAGAATTGGACTTAGTCAACTTCCACATCCTCAGGGATGTCTGCAATTCTCTGCAGGTCGTATGTGATGCCAGGTGTCTTCAGAATTTGCCAGGCACAGCACCTGCTGGGGGTCCAACCCTAGCAGGACACGACGAATGTAATCATGGGCAAAAAATGAACATGGCGCTTCCTCCCACTGACCATACAGTTTCCTGGGAATGATAGAAAGCAGGCTCTGAGAAGGGGCCAGAGATCACTATGATTAAACAGCAAAGAGCCTTGGCTTTTCCTGGGAGTCTGGAAGAACTTCAGGAACTAATGCTTCCTGTGAAACAGAGAGAAATGATGACCATTGGAAACTGGACTTCGTGTGTGTGTGTGTGTGTGTGTGTGTGTGTAGGTTGGGGGTGCACACATATGTGCCTACTTGTGCTTAGTGAGTGGGTAAGTGAGCCTCTGGACGGAGGAACAAACGTGCCAAACTGCAAAGACTGTGAGGCGCCAGTTCTCAAGGAACATGAATTAGGTTTCAAGAAGCTAAAATGGGCTTACTAGGGCTGCAGCTGAGTGCGCAGAAGCAAAGCTACTGAGTGACGGGCTGGGAGTTAAGCCAGGAGTCGAACATGTAGAAAAGCTCTAGGCCACCTTAAAAATATAGTTTTCATTGTAGGATACTTGAGAGGTTTCCACCAAGGACTGGAATGATGAGATATGTGCTGTGGAATGATCCTTTACGTAAAGCATGAGTAATGGATTTAGAGGTAAAAATGGATGGGAAAGAGATCAGTTCATGAGTTGGTAAGACTCAATGGAAATCTGTTCAGGAATGGTAGCCATCGATGAAAAGAGATGTAAATGATTTTGGAAATATTAAGAAGACAAAATATGTGTAACATTAAAAACTGAGAATGGACTGGAAATGATGGGATGCTACGAGGGAGACTTGGTGATACCTCCTAACTTTCTCCAAGGGCAATGAATTTATTGTGATGCTACTCACTTGAGCTGGGGGAAAAGGGAGCAGAATTGGGAGACAGTGAAGAGAACTGGCCTTCCTCGTGGCTGTGTCAGTATTGGGGTTGACGTGGACTTGCCCAGCTAGAGGTGCCACGCTGGTAGCTGAAGATAGAAATTGGAACTGCAGTCTTGACTAGTGTCAAAAAACTGCATGCTTTTGGGTTGCAAAGGATAACTGAAACCATGACAGTGAGTAGAGTGATAATGTGAAATGAGATTAGAAGAGGCTAGGAGAAGCCTCGCAGAGGGCCAGCATTCAGCGGGTACCAGAGCCTGTGACAGAGGTAGATAAAATGTGCAGAAAATCGCAGAATGTTCTTACAGCAGGAGGGCTGAGGAGAGAATGTGCACTAAGGAGGAAGCCCTGGTGAGCCTTGCTGGGCGCTGCCGTGGAGTCAGAGCAGAGCAACACTGAACAAGCCCTGCAGGCTTAGTGCAACGAAAGGCACGTGACCTGCCAGGTGCCCAGGTAATGACCGTGTGGAGACTGAGACTGACTTGAGTAGAGAGCGAAAAAATAAAACAGAGCTATGGAGTATAGATAGTAATTAGGACAGGTTGGGTTGCGAGTGGAAAAGTCATAGGTGGAGGGAGAATCGTGGCACTGTTCTACAGACAGAAGACATCTGTGATGAGTGAATGATGCTAGGCCACGGGCATATTATTATTTAACAATTTCTAGTGCTTTTCTGCCAGATCTCCCGTGCAGAAGTGGTGCTGAGGGAGCACCCTGCCCCCCTCTATACCCAGTACACCCCTGCCTAGAAATACGCTCTGAGACGTAAGAGGATCGAGTTAAAGCGGCAGTCTCTCAAAGGCCGACGCTGGCACTTCGGCCACACATTTCTAGTAGATACAGTGGGTGACAGATGTACAGGAGGCTCATGAGCAGTGGCCAGGAGTTGCTAAGCTTCGCGCAGGCCATAGGCAGCACCTCACAACAAAGAGGGACCTACCTGAAACATCTGCAGGGCCCACGTTGAGCAACCCGGGCTTAAGGGTCTTGCGTGCCCATAGCCTTTCATCCGTCTTGCTAAATGTCTTACGCAGCCATCGCACACATTGAATTTTCCTGCAGTGATTGTGAGTCCTCGTCCCTGCCTTTGCAGGGAGCTTGAATGTTCTTTTAGCATTTTACCTTTATAAGCAAGAAAGGCACAGAAATAAACTTACCTGGCTTTGATAACAACTTACGCTGAAAACATTGCACAGTGTTTACTGACCCCTTACTCCTCTGTAAAGTATGTGCTTCTGTTTTTGCCTCTGTTTTATGAGTTTGCCTCGTTGATACCACTTTTCTCCTTGTGGGGTATTGGGGTTTGCACAGGTTCAGGTGCCGCTTTCTTCGTAGTCATCCTGCTGGGGACTCCCCGCGTTCCCTCACTGGTGCAACCCTTTACCAAGTGTCAAGTCGCAGCCACTGTGTCTTCAACGTTCCTTCCTCTTCTTCTGTACTGTTTCCTGGAATTTTAATTGAAATACATGCTGTGCATCCCGTTGTTAATATGCTACTATTTTCACCACTTTCTCATGCTCCCCTGGCCGTATTTCTTTTTGCATTTATGCAGTGTGCTTTCCGTAGAGCTCTTCTGCACAGCCCTCTTCGGTTGTGTTTATATTCTGCCGTTTGTATTCCCTGCGACTGCTGTTTGTACGTACGGAGGGCTGCTTCCTCCTGTTCTGCTTGGCCTGCTTCATCTTGCTAGTTTCTAGCTCAGTGTTCATGTTAAAAATTGCTCTTTCTTAAATGTATAAAATACTTTATATTCACTATCAATAATTCCTGACTTATCTGTCTAAATTTGTAATTTCAATTCAGTCATTTCTCACTTGTGATATGATTGATATTCACTTAGTTTCAATTTTGTCATTTTTAAATTTTTACTTCTTTCTACCATTTTTTATTGCCTTAAAATGTTTTGTTGTGCTTGTTTCTTGGGATTTCTTATGTGGGGATTCGCTTTTTTAATTAAGTTTATTGGTACATCTGAGGTACACACAATGGTCATACCTACTGCAGGGAATTGTACCTGTCTGGGATACAGCTTGACCCTCCCCCACTCCCTTTTCTTCAACCCTTTTTCTCCTCCCTATTTATAAGGGCTCCTCGTTTCATTTTTTTCCTCATTTTTTTTCCTGTAAAGTCTTTTTATTTAATGTATGCAGTACAGGGCGTACAATGTCTCACTATGTAGATCAGACGTAGTGATTCTCCTGTTTTCAGCCTCCCGAGCACTGGGATTACAGGCGTGTGCCACCATGCCACCCAGTCTCAATCGCCATCTCAGTGTACCCCAGGGGCGGGGCCGGCATGGCATAAAGTCTTATTTAATGCACTTTTCTTCAGAGAACGTTTTTCATTTTCTGTGGCCGGTGCTGCTTGGTCTCTCCTCCAGGACCCCAGAAGCTAAGGTTTATGTGTGGCTCTCCGCAGGTGGGCAGATGCAGGCTCAGCCCTTCCCTGAGTACAGGTTCAGGGTTCAGAACCTACAGGGCAGGTTTTCGCTTCTCCCTGCGTTGAGCATATAGCAGGTTAAACTTTCTTTTCAATTCTTTTTTCCACACAACTCCCCCCCCCCCTTTTTTTTCTCAAAAACAGTATATAAGCATGAAAAACATCTTAAAATATTTTATCTAGAATATTTAATTGAGAGCTGGTCATTATTAATTTTATAGGAGTAGCTTACAAGGGGAATTGTTTTTAAACTAGGATATGCTTATAAAGTCCTTATACAATTAAATTTACAATAGCTCAGTGGACTAAAGAACCTGCTTTAGCAGAGCGCTGTGGCCGGGTTCAATCCCCAGCCTGCCCTACTGGCCCCATCCCCAGGGTGCACTGAGATGTGATTGAGACTGGGCATGGTGGTGCACACCTGTAATTCCAGGTCTTGGGAGGCTGAAAACAGGAGGATCACGAGTCCAATCTGTGTAGACCTTGTAGCAAATACATAAAAAAAATTAAATTTACATTTATTTTGCTATCTCTATGGTACTAGAAATGAATTTGAAATGTAATTTACCCTTTATTAACCCTATCTTTAGATATGAATACTAAAAAAGATGTATTTTAAAATATTGATAAAAGATTAATTTTCTTTTATTAATATAAATTCATTTTCTATGCTGTCTAGTTTATACTTTAACATAAAATGTACATATCAAAATTTAAATATGTCAAACCTCACATTTGTTTGTTTGCAGTACTGGGGATTGAATTCAGGACCCTGCTCTTGCCAAGCAGGCACGTATTCTACTGAGCTATCTCCCTGGTCCCCTCACCCTTGTATTACTTCTAGGGTAACATGTGACAATTTACTGTCAAGTAAGATTAGAATTCCTAGCTAGCATTTCATACCCTTTTGTACCTTGTCTTTGATTTTGTACCAAAATATAAAAAGGAGATCTAAGAAAATTATTTCTGTTAAGTTCCCAAATTGGTACTTAGAATTTTTTTTTTACCTCTTACCAAAAAAGGCAAGGAAGCAGTAATGTCAGCAACCCTAAAATAGCAGGCACATAGGGTGCTCCCCTGAACTTTGCCCTGCTGATTGCTTCCAGTATTTTTTGCACTTTGTTGAGCTCTCTGACGCTCAGCACAGGCCTCACGCTCAGGGTGTACGGAACACGCAGGACTTCCTGCCTGAGAACCCATTTAAAAAAAGTTTCCATTGTGAAAATAATTATTGTTCAATGTGTTTAACCAAATATTTTCTGAATTCTGCCTAATGGCAATAGGTTTTCCTTAAAGATGTTCTTCATGCAGTTATTTATGTAAGCATTCAGCTGCATCCTAAGTAGCTGCTGCAACCATGCGACCAAGCACACTTGAGGACAGCTGCAGTTTGCAGTCTCTTTGAGAGACTGATAGTTGTGTTAACATGAAATGAATTTACCAGTTACTTTTTAGGTGATTAGCACAAAGGCAACCCCTCAGGAAGAATTCTACATGTGCATGTATGTTAAAATTCTAACGAGTGTGAATTACTAGAGGGCTGGCAAGTGGTAGTGTGGTAGTCTTGGCAGCAACTAACTTTCAGACCGTTGATTAGAAATGATAAAAATGCAAAAGTAGTTCCACAGTTTTACCACTGTAGGTTGTGAGGATACAAATAACAACCTCACTTTCCTGTTAAGTCGACTCCAAGAGCTATTTGCAAAGGGCTTGCTCACAGCAATCGGAATATTTAATAAAATCTAATTTCCCTCTTCTGTAATTCCTCAGCTGGAAAATGTGGTCCCTTGATGATGATCCAGGGCTTTGAAGGATAAATGAATTCTAAAGAGAAAATTAGATGGTATTTATTATGCTGTCTAACTAGCAATGCTTCGTCATTTGTCTGTTGTGTTATAAATTGTCTTACATTCCCTACCTTCTTCATTTAATCATGTAACTTGCCTGTCAGCAGAATTAGAGGAAAAAATGTTTCAGTAATGCTCTTTGGTTTTCCTTGCTTGTCTCAGAAACAGCTCACACTCAATATGCCCCATATAGAATCTTTTAGATATCGCCCATCTACACAGTCCTTGCGGCAAATGGGAGGCCAGCACACTGGCGGTCTCCGCCCCTTCTCTGGAAAGCTCTCCCCTCCTCCAGCCTATACATTACTAGCTAATTTAATTTGCATTTAAAAGATCAAAGACTGATATAAAAATGACATCCCAGTCCAAATTATGTTTTCCTATGTAAGTTGTATGCATGTATTAAATGTTTTCATTTTATTTCTGAATATGTTTTTGAATAAGTCTATAATTATTTGCCATTACAGAACTGGAAGCATGTATGTCCATGTTTCCTTATAGCCAGCTGACCTACAGACATGTATCAGGGGAACATTTATTGTGGTGTTATTGAAGAACAATTCATGTTTATCATACACCGTTCCCTGCATTTTTATGTCATGTATGCATTATCTTAAGAAAATTGCTTACATTTTATTTGTTCAGATATTCAACAAACACCCTTACTACTAAAGTCTGTCAGCCATTTAAAAAGGTCAACATTTCCTTGAAAATAGCATTTTTGAAAGAAATAGAGTTTGAAACTATACCTGTGTGACTCTGAAGCAGTATCCACTTAGCTCCAGGATTTTTGGCACGCTGCATCCTATTTTGCTTGCTGAATTCAGAAATCATCTGTCATCTGAATTTTGACAACTAATATACATAACAATGTCAAAGGGTAGGAGCAATCTGATCTCCAAGTACCGACACACTCTAGTTTTAATAGTGTAATTAAAGAAGTATAAAATGTCTGTATAAAATGTATACTTGGTTCATAAAGCAAGTTTCCATGTTCATGGCTAATATTGCATAAACTTTGAAATACACTATTGAAACTGTCCTACTAATCAGTTTTGAAAGTGTCTCATTGCTTTTTGTTTCTCCATAAAATTATTTTAAAAATAGAGAACATGATAGGACTATTTACCTTAGCAATTAAGAATGGAATACTGAGTGAGGTTTATATAGTTATTTATATATTTGATCCTTGCTTCCTTTGGAATTATATAATTAATAGATATAAAGCTTTTTAAAGAAAATTTCCTCAGGACATTAAAAAAATTCCAAATCTGTGCTCAAAAACCCAAATGACACCATGTATTACAGTAGGCCTATTCATAGCTAATGGATACATTATTGTTATTTATTCATCTATCTATTTATGTATTTGTCTTTTTGAGACAGGGTTTCACTATGTAATTCAGACTGGCCTTGAACTCACTTTTTAGCCCAAGCAAGCCTTGACATCACAGTGATCCCCCTGCCTCAGCCTCCTGAGTTCTGGGAAGCTTTTGCTTCTATCCCAGGCTGTTGCTGATGACATTTCCCACACTTTCTCTTATCTCTCTGCTCTGTAGTACATAAATGCTGATGATAAAACAGAACCAGAAGTGGCATGAGTTTGTTAGATTGGCAGGCCCTGTGCAGTGGGGAGAAACACTCCCTGCTTGGTGTCTTCTGGAGAAAGTCACTGCAGAATACAGGTTTTCCATTCACATAAAGTTATCACTTAGTAACATTTAGATAATCAATGGTAGCTTTAATGATTGATTTTTGATGATGTTCTAATATAAAAATAATGTTCACTTTCCAGAAAGCTTCCTCCTGCTATAGGGCTCTTATAACATTTTCTTTGCAAAGCCTATTACTCTGTAGCAAATGAATAGACCTTCCAACACTTCCATATTTCCAATATACAGAATCTACAAAAAATGTGGACATATTCAGGAAGAGAAAAACTTGTGAAGTATTTTAATACTAAATCCATCGATACAACATGAATGTATCCTATAGCATCTAAAGTTATAAGAAGTGCTTGAGGTGGTGGCTGTTCACTTCCAGACATTTATTTGTACTGTGATCCCATGCGTGGGTGGCCTTACTCATTAATATTTCTGCACATTCATTTCCAGTTTCTTCTTTGAAGGCCAGCAGTATAGTGGACTTTCTGCAATATATGACACCCTCTAGGGTCCTGCAATGACGACCATAATACTAGTTTTCTTTTCTTGAAGTGTGTATACATTTCTTGGGTGGACTCAGTGCATTTTAATTTTTAGTGGTCATTTTGGTTTTATTTTCATATATACTGATTTCACAGGAGATGACAGCATGCTTGGCTGTGTCTAAGTGTCAGAGTCACAACACTGGCTGCCTTCAGCACACACCACCCGAAGTGTGGCTGGCACCTACTCTGGCCTCTCTGAGTTGGCAAGTCCAGGAAGGACACCCAAGCGCAGGAAAGGTTCCGTGGGGTGCCTTGGAGGAAGAACTGGAGAACCAGCTCTGTCACACGTAAGCTTAGCCAGCTACGGTGGCACATGCCTGTCACACTTGTACTCTAGGAGCCTGAAGCAGAAGGACTGCAGGTTCCAATCCAGCCGGGGAAACAGAGATCTAGCTAGACCGTGTCCCACGATAAAAATTCAAATAAATAAATAAATAAATTGCAAGGGCTGGGAATGCAGCTTGTGGGAAGGGCCTTGCGCTGATCCCAGCAGGCCAGGTGGCGGCGAGGGGCAGCTCTGGGCTCTGTGGATTTTCTCTGTGACAGTCTGTTAGCACAGGGCAGTGACACGGGGCAAGTGGTGTTTCCCACACGTGTGTGCCCACTAAGGCCTGCCTCACACTCGCCCGTCACGCAGCCCAGCCAGGCACTGCGCGGCTTCTGCTTCACCGCTGGGCTGTTTCTCACTGCAGGGAATCTTTTGCTACTTCACTTCTTACCCTTATTTCATATGAGAGGTTTGTTTTAAATGCAGAGTAGCACAGTCAGTTCTCAGTTTAGGAGACTGCAATTTTCCTTAGAAATACTGTTAAAGCATCAGATGGAGAATTCAGCTCCTTTTTAGACAGCTGACTGCTTAGCGAATCTGACTGAAGCTATGGCCCCTTCAGAAAAATGTAGGGTGGTGGTCAACTGGTTGTCAGCGTGGGTAGAACACACGGCTGACCTGGGTCAGCAGGCTTCTGGGCGTGCAAGCCCCGCCTTAAGGAGGATCGCTGATGGAATGGAAGAGAAGGAGCACAGGAAGGACGGAACTCAGCCAGGTTTCTTGGAGGAGCTCTGCTGCTCTCTCCGGAGGAGCGCAGGTCCCGGCGTCCCCATGGGCGCGTCCCCTGGCTTATGGTGCAGATTCTGCAGCTCCTACGCCCGCCTTCAGCCTGCTGGTGCAGACTCTTCAGCTTCTAGAGCAAAGCCTTCAGCCTCCTCGGCTGACCCTCGGACACAGACGTTGGCGTGGGCTCCAGGCCCTGGGCTGGGTCCTCCAGATCTCTAGCAAATAGCTCTTCCGCACTCCCGCGTGTACTCTATGGTCGGCCGGGCAGCTGGTCATGTGCATCTCTACATCCTGCAGGAAATCTGATTCAGAGCAAGCGCGGTCTTTTGAGGCTCCTCGCCCCAGGCCTGCAAGCTCTTGTGAGCACTAACAGACGTACACCCCTACAAGCATGCCCCGAATTTGTATGTAGTCTTTTATCTCATTTGAAACCAGTTTTTCTTTGCAGATGAAATAAACTAGGATATTGTTTTTCCAGTTATGACTCTCAAATGTCATTTTTAATAAAGATGTGAAAATTCCTTTTTAAAAGAAATTAAATTATATAAAAGCAAATTTAAGGCAATACTTTTGTCTTTGACATTAGATTTTAATATTTTGCTGTAGTGCACAAAATGGGAGAAATGGTAATTTACCCAGATGGTAGCATTGAATGGAACCAGAACTCAGATCACTGGCTCGTGAGAGAGTGAGAAGCTGAGGTAAAGGATCGCAAGAGTCTCCTAAGAATTCCTGGCCTGTATCATGCCTTTTCATTCCTTTTGTCTGCAACTCATTGCAGTTACATGTGCTGATCTGCGTGGTTGGTGAGTCGGTGACAGCCGAAAGTCATGGACCAAGACATCATTTTAGGGACGTAGGTGCAGAGATAGCATCAACAGATGCTCACAGATTTGCACCTCTACAGAAACCAGCGGTCCTTTTCCACTTCAGCTTGCTAAAAACATTTCCTGGAGAACTTCAGGGTTCATGTATTATCTTCCACTCTTATTTTCTGGAGTAAGAGTTTGTTCAAAGGGTCTCTGACTTTTAGCACCATGTGCAATGTGCATTGAATAACAAGATTAAGTATTCCAAACCATGAATGAATTCCTTCTTATGTCGTTCCTCATTATTTTGAGACTTCAACTTGAATCCTTATCTTCAAGACCCTTCCTTTCATATTCTTTTATTTTCTCATAAAACCTCCTGTGAAAAGGCCCTGGCTGCGAAGTTGACCATCCTATGGAGTAGGCAAGCCTCCGCTCAGGACTTGGGGACACTAATCCATGCTCACATGGAATGAAATTGTCAAGATGGCCTCATGGAACCTTTTCCACCACACAGCAATACCAGCTATGTCTCCAAAGACCACAAATACTCAACTTGGTTATGCAGCTTCAGGGCTTTCCTTCCAAATGAAGTTGTGCTCAACAGAAGAGCCTTTTATCATTTCACATTTTGAGGATAACCTGTCAAGCTTCCAGAAGGGGCTTACGCAATG
>NDGM011075140.1:0-21032 GCA_002564305.1 Octomys mimax
CTCAATTGTGAAACTGTCTCTTTGATATTTGTTTCTCAATACAATAAAAAAAAAGAAAGAAATTGTTGACTCAGGACAGATGAGAACTTGTCATGTAACTCGGTAGTGTCCCAACTCAGTTTTGATGGAGGCAATCGAGGCACCAAAATGAATGCTCTAACTCTAAGACATGTCCCTTACTGGAGATGCCTTCTTATTTACAAAGCTCTCTGACAAATTAGATCAGTGCGGCCTTTCAGCCTAACAGACTCCCTTCCCTGGCAACATTCTCTCCCAGAGATAAATGAGAGATGATCTTAAACAAATGGTTATGAGGTCCCCAAAATAATAATATGTCACTTTAAATAACTCATTACAAAACAACAACTGTATTTATCTCCAAATATATTCCTGCTTGGGAAAATTCCATTTATAGATATCTGTGCAGCTGGAAGATGTCACAGGGACATACTTCCTGCCTTACTAATTATGCTTTCCCCAACCCCAAGGGCCAACATAAGTTCAAGTACATATAAGCAAAGATACTCAGAAGAGGTATGCCATGGCAAATTTATTTTTTTAAATGGGTGGGTTTTTTTGAAATCAAAACACCCGAGATCTAGAGCTAGTACCACCACTGCTTAGCAATAAGACTTGGATGAAGTCACTTAATATCACTAATAAACCTCAGTTGCTTGATCTGTAAGTCTTTGAGATGTGTGGACCATAATCTTTAAGGTTCACTCCAGTTTTGAAATGGTGTAATTATAAAGGCCAATTAACAAAGGAGACAGGAACAGAAATACAGCAAGGTATCCTTCCAGAAGGGGGTAAGCAACTAAGGGTGAGCACCATCACTGCTGGACACCCTTCATCTGAGGATGCTGTAATAGCAATTGTGGATTAGCATATTAATGGTAGATACTATGAAAGACAAAACCCCAGCCTAATGGCTTAGCACCATGGAATTTTTTTTCTTCTACATCTGCACCCTGATGGGCAGGTCCCATAGGCAGCCTCCCATTCATGGAGTAATTGGGGCATTTGCTTTCCTGTGGCCCCATCACCCACAGAACACTAAATTCTTCTAATCCATTTGGATAAGGAAATAGAGAGCACAGAGGGTGCACCTGCTGCTCAACATCCGGCCGGAGAGCAACACTTACCATTTCTCTCCCATTCCGCTGGCGCTACTAAGTCATAAGACCTTGTCTATCTCTAAGGGGCTGGAAGAAAATATAGGAGTCATTGTTGCTGGCTGGCTGACCACTTGGCAAGAGCAATACTGTCCTCTGTGGAGCCGAGAATCAGTCTTAGGGCAGCAGTGGCCACACACATCACAGTTAATGGGATGTGCTTCTCACAGACACAAACTTTCTATTTTCTATGACAACTTTTATATTAACAAGTCAATTTCTGCTTTAACTATGACACATGAATGACATAGTAGGACCAAAGAGAACAGCTCCAATGCTGGTTAAAAACAAGCTAAACTGAGCTGAAGTCTAGAGTGGAATATCTATTGTGTGTTTTGTTTTGTGGACCATTTTGCTTTCCATATGTGCAGGCAGAAATACGAGCCAAATGACTCTCTGAGAAGAAAGCAAGGCTGCAGCTATTGCTGCCTGACTGTAATAAAAAATCTAACACATGAAGAATGGCTAGATTGAGGTAGAATTCAAATCATCAAGAATATCCACAAAATATTTATGGAAATATGTATATATTTCTTGATTGCCCATTCATCATATGTTGGCTTATTGAGTTGCTGACAGAGTTATATTTCTTGTTTTGTGCAGAAAGAAAAAAAACACTCTGAAAAGTAGAATATTGTTATCTGGATAACTGAACCTTCTGTTTAATTTGATCTCAAAGGCAAAGATTTTAGGATATTTAAATCTTATCCCAGAAGACATGTTTGGATGTGTGAGTTTTGGATTTGATAGTGTTGCTACCTTACATTACCACCTATGTGGAGGGAAATTTATTGAGTATATAAATTTAGAATCCTAGGGCAATAGCCAGCATCATCTAAAGCTAGCATTGGAGAAGCTCTTCTGCAAAAGGTTGAATTGTAAATATTTTACTATACTTTGCCTTTGTATCAGGAGAGCAAAGCATTCTATCTATATCTAGGATACATAAATGAAATAGCGTGGCTGTGTTCCAATAAAACTTTATTGACAAAAGTACTGAATTTGACCCACACGTTGCAGTTTATGGATTGTCAAACTAAAGACTGACGGTAGAGGAGCTGAGGGAGACAGTTTTCTCTGTAGGCCTTAGAGAAAGTCTCAGTTTTCTTCTTTCAGTTTAAAGCGAAATGGTCTGGGTTTGTTTTAAAAAGTGCATTCCTTTTATAAACAGGTGATGAAAAGAAAGGCTATTTACCAGCTGCTAATGGGCAGAGCCCGAGGCCCAGGAGACCCAGTATCTATTTCTGGCTCTGTCAGCGTGGAAGATGCAATCCTTCTTCGCTCCATTAAACTTCAGTAGGCTTTTGGTTATACCCCTCCCAAATCACAGAGTTTAGTCTAAACTATCTTAAATATCCTCTACTTGTCTCAAATTCTTTTTATACCGTGCTAAAAAAACCCCTCTAGCCTTGCACTCTGGGAAGACAGTCCTACAATTTTCTGAGGCCCTTAAATCACTAACACTCAGTGTCTTCATCTGTTAAATGGGCCTAATATTCCTTACCTAAAAGGGTTGAACAAAACCATGTATGTAAGAAAAGTAGCAGGAAAGGAAGTGGACTGAATGGCTCAATAGGAAATAAAGTTTGACCGTGAGTCAATGCTCACTTTAAAGGAACCTCTTCACTACTATTTTAATATCACAATCAAAGCTACTGCATCCCCTGAGAAAATCTAGAAGCATTCTTTAGTGAGTTGTTATTGCATCAGGTAACTCAAAATATATAAACACGCAAGAGCAAACCTGATTACAAAATCAAGACTTCATTTTCCGAGTGTAGAAGGCTTCTAGTTGGGTATGGCCCTGGTGGGAGTCCATGACGCCTTTCCCTAGACCCTCACAGAAGAATAGCCCAGCTTCTCTCCTCCATTGTGGTGTCTGCTATCACAGGCCTGTACGCTGGAGACAGCTGAAGTACGCGCAATGTGAGTGAAGGTTTATGACTTCCATTGTGTCAGCTGCCATGCCGGCGTTCTAGCACATTTCTTTTCAACCTACATAGACAATCAAGCTTTGCAGTTGGCACTCCTATTCTCACTCTTGCTGATGCCCAGACTAAGGCACCAAGCTTCACCCAAAGACAAACCAAGTGGGCAAGACTGTGTGACTCCACAGGTTACTATCTTGTACCTATGCATGAACCTCAAGACACCATTGAGATTTTTATGCAGAAATGCTGATGACCGAGGCAAGGAATTTGAAGCTAACTTTTCCATGGCCTAGAAATCAGAGAGTGTTTTTCCTAACCCTGTCAGAAGAACAGATCACCAGGGAGATCATCAAACCACAGCTAGGGAGTAGCTGGTTTTTGACCCCTGGAAGGCAGTCTGTGACAGTACAGTGAAATCTACCTGGTTTTTGTTGGATGGATAGACCAATGAAGGATTAATCAAATTCAGTTGGTGAGGGTGATATTGGTCAAAGAATAAAATCATTATTGTCCTGATTTTTTGCTTGTAAAACATGTCCTTGGTCTCACCACAAAACATCATTTTTGTTCTTATTCAGTCAGCTTAAACACTATTGAAATCTAGTTTCCATTTTATTTGACACCGTATTTATTGTTCCTTGTTTTTGCATCCTATCTCACTTCCATCCTCATGCAATATACTTTCAGAAAGCAATCTTCAAGATAATTTCTCTTTATGCAGTGGAATGTGATATGCCAGAAAAGGATTTTTAATTTTATACACATTTGGTATAAATGACTTCCTTCTGTAAACTTAAAAAAAAAAACAAAAAAAACACATTAATTGGAATTCAGTACCATGTGTTTATTGTTAAGAGTTGGTAAAGATTGACATGTTTGTGTTCCACTCCTTCCAGTTCATATTTTGAAATCCTAATCCCCAATGTGATGGTATTAAGAGGTGAGACCTTTGAGCAGTGATTAGTCTTGGGGGTGGAGCTCTAATGAATGGGATTAGTGTCCCGATAAGAAGAGATTCAATAACATTGCCCTTTCTCTGCTCTCTGCCATGTGAGAGTCCAGCAGGAAGATTTCTATGAACCATGAAGCAAGCTCTCACTAGACATCAGATTTTCTAGAACTTGATCTTGGACTTTCCAGCCTTCAAAATGGTAAGAAACGATGCCTGATGTTCAAACCACTCAGGTCATGACAGTCTGTTGCAGCATCTCGAACTAGGACGAGAGTCATGTTTTCAATGATGAAAAGAGAAAAAGTCAGAAAGAGTGATTTGAAGATACACAAACTAAATTTGGATTGTTTTAGAAAATGAACACTATCAAACCCTACTCAGCGATATGCCCCCAGGTCAATTAGTGGCACTCACCTGTTGAGAAAAATTTTCCTCTCTTTATTTCCTCTGTGTAAGAAACCACATTAAGAAGGGTCAAAATAAAGTCCAGGAAAAATAATAACATGTAAGACTGTGTGATTCTAGGAACTTGCTTGCAAGATTTCAAAGTACACAGATCAGCACATTTTAAAAATGGAATTAGCCTTTTTTATCACAAACAAAAATGTGGGCACACATGGTTGAGAGGGTTTCTTCCTCCAACCCAACATGCACAGTCTATATGCATGACAGGAAGAAGCATCATGCTTGTTTAGCACCTAGTAAGAGTCAGGCACCAGGTTAGAATTTCATCATATTAAACTTTAGCTTTGGAAGCACTTTAATTCAAATAAAGGAAATGACACGGAAAAGCTTAAGTGAATTATTCCCAGTTACAAAGTATAAAAGTGCATGAAAGGGGATTTGAACTCAAGTCTGTGGGACCCTGAAGTCCTTATCTTTTGCAACCTCTCTGAATACATAAGTGGCCTCCACGCAGCAGGGGCAGAGCACTTGAGCAGTAGGTGGAAGCAGGAGCTTGGTAAGGAGACAAAGAAAATCCCCGTGAAATCAACACTGTTTGAATAAAGGGCACACAGTCTGAAGAACCCTGCATCCCACCAAATTCAGGATGAGGCTTAAGTAGTTTCCCATGGGCTGCCCCAGTGCTGCCACTCTGAGAGGACAGATATAGCATTTGCAGGAGGAGGGAACAAAGGGAGAAATCACCCAGCTGGACAAGGTGGGCGCCTGCCTCCTGAGCTCACAGTGTGCTAGCAGGACAACTCTCACTCCCTATCTCCTCGGCCCCATCATAGTGGACTTTGCTAAGCATTTTACAAACACAATTTCATTCTCTAAGGTCTACAGTTGGTAGCAGCACTAGGATTCAAGCCCTGCTTTCCATCATGCTGAAATCTTAACCTTTAATCTTCCTATTCATAAAACAATGGCAAAACTGAAATCTGATAACTATATGCAACTCAGGTATCAGCCCAGACACTTAAAAGATGATATGGGCTGGTGAGATAGCTCAGAGGACTAAGTACATGCTCAGGCAAGTGTATGGACCTTGGCTCACTCTGGGGCACCACCAGCTGGGCCAGCCCTGCCCCCAAGGTGGGCTGAACTGGCTGAAGTCCCAGCATAGTTGTGCATACCTGTAATCCTCGCATTGAGGAGGCTAAAAGCAGGAGGATCAACACACGTCTGAGCTGTGTATTGAGACCCTCTAACAAATACTTTTAAAAAAGAAAAGATGATGTGTGCAGCTTTTATGAGCAGGATCCAGCGTGGGGTTTGTGCTAGGATAGGATGTGGATAGAAGTCCAGAAGGCAGAAGAACCAGGTGCCACAGAGGTCCAGGTGGGAGAAGTTGATGAAAGAACTTCTTTCTAAGGCACATTGGAAGTAGATGCATATCTGCCACTGTGGACTTTTATTCTGGTCACTTTAGCAAGCTATTAGTGTGGCTTTTCTAGTTACTATAAATGCATTCATACACAAACTCATAATTAAATAGCTGTGCAAATGTTATCTCCATCTACTAATCCTTTCTGTGTGGATACAGTTATAAATCTAAAGAACAGCTTTCACCAAAGAACTATGAGTGAAAAGGGATACAGCAGCTAACAAGAGGTGTGTGTGTGTGTGTGTGTGTGTGTGTGTGTGTGTCATTGTAAGTGAAAGCAAGCAAGGGTTCTCCCACTTGCGATGTTTAAGCTTAATTTTGTCAACTTGATTGTCTCAGGGTCTGCCCATGGGATTGGCAGAGTGTGCTTCTGTGTGTTTCTAGGTGGCTATGGAGGCATGGCCTTGTCACCTATCCCTTTCCCCTCACCCCCTCCTCTCTGTGCTGTTCCCTGATCTGCTTCCTGTTCTTCACAATGTGAGCTGCTTTGCTCCCTCCCATCTTCCATGAGCTAAGCATCTTCGCTCCATCATTTCCTTCACTGTGGTGTTTCTGCCTTGGAGCCCGTGAACTGACGTCCCTGAAGCTATGCGCTGCGTTGAAGCTCTCCTGCTTGAGTGTCGATGTCAGGAGTTGTGTCTCAACAGAAGGAAAGCTGGCTAAGACAGTACTCTAGGCTAACTGAGGGGGCCACTCCTTGGCCCATGATGGGTCCTCTTCCGGGGTGCACAGGCTGTTTATTCTTGACTCCATAAACAAAGCTGCTGTGTGTGTGTGTGTGCGCACACATGCGTGTCTATGTCTGTGTGTGTGTGTGTGTGTGTGTGTGTGCATAAGCATGTGCTGTGGGTCTTTTGGAGTGGTAGGCACAGAAAGAAGGATAAAATAAGGAAAGCATCTTAGTACATCCTGAGAAAGCTACAGAGAATGGAAAAGGTCCACAATATAGTTATTATTCTTTCTAAGCAGGTGGGGCATGCTTCTCCACCACCTGCAGGTAGGTGGGGAGGCTCTCCTGCAGTTTCAGAGGTGCTGCTTATGTGCTGGGGTCACATCAGTGCCTAAAGCTGCTCACCCAGCAGAACTGCAGACCCAAGGGGAGCTTCCACCCCATTCATGCACCAGAAGGATATGAAATGCATCCTTCACTTGCTTAAAAAACATGGAGCTGCATTTCACTCTACAAATACTGTACAGCGTTAGAGCATCATATGGGGTCTGGGATCTGACAATGAAAAGCAGCATAATGAAGCCTTGCTTTTCAAAGTTGCAAACAGCTTGTCCAGGACATCTAGCTAAGGGCTTTTTCATTCAGCTTTTTTGAAACAGAATGGGCTGTATTTTTTTTAAAGATTTATTTATTTATTTGGTACAGGATCTTGCTCTGCAGCTCAGACTCATAGTGATCCTTCTGTCTCAGGCTCCTCAGTGCTGAGATTACATGGCTAGCATGGCATGCTGTGCTGGGGATCAAACGTGGGTCGTTGCTCTTGCCAGGCAGGCACTTAGACCACCAAGTTATCTCCTTTGCTCCCTTGGTATTTTTTTTTTTTTAGTATGAAAGAATGAATCTGTGTTATAGTTTTGTATTCTGCATAAGGCAGTTTAGTCTAATGACAAAAATGCACTCTAGGTATTTCCAGCAGAGAAAATACAGTACAGGGGACTGGCTACTTGGAAGACAGAGCAGCTGAGATCATACAAGGGGACAGTGAGTGCTATGATAGCAGGAAGCTGCACAAACCCTGAAGCTGCAGAAGAAAAGACAGAACCCCGGGCCGTCTGGTGAAAGCAGTGACCCATTATTGGCCATGACATGAAGCCTAGGCTGTTCCATGTGACCTGAGTCAGGAGGACATGCAGCTGAAGTTGGAAACAACACTCAAAGCAATGAGCAGGGGAGATGCTGCCTGCGCTGTCCTTCTGCTGTCCAACTTTCTGTTCATGTTTGCCCTGGGCTGAGCCTTTACCTGGTGGGCATAAACAAAGCTGGGAGGTTCCCAGCAACTGCTTAAGGTCTGGCTGGCACATTGCTTTCGCACCAGCCCTCCTTTCCTTCCTCAATCCCTTTACACCAGCTCTCCCACAGTTCCACATTTCACTATGCACTGCGTTCACAGATGAGTATGTGCTCTGAAAAGCTGAGCTTTTTGAACATTCTTTCCAGTCTCTTCAGAGCATGAGAGATGTCAAGTGTCAGAGACTAAATCTGATCAACTTGTGGCTCTCCCACTGACAAGATGTCTGATTCTTGTTGATTTGCTGAATCAACCTCCATTGTCTCATCTATGACACGGGGGAAAATAATCTCATCCACTGAGGACCATGATGAGGATTAATTGAGTGGAAACTGCAAGCCCTGAGCACAGTGAATGTGCACCTTCCTATTAGGGTACAGTCTTCTGGGCTGTAAGTGAGCTGATTGGCTTGCTTTCCCACATCACCACTGTAGGCTATGGTATAACCTACTAGAAATGACTGTTGGGTCAGAAACTTCTAGGAATAGTTAAGACTTCAAAGCGGACAATGTACACAATCCGTACTGAGAGCTCTGTCTTCCCTATCACCGTGTCAAACAAGAAAATTCCAGTAGAAAGAAATTTCATGAGGAGGCTTCTTAGCCTAGGACCATAGCTCAGAGACAGGTCATTTACCTTGCAAGCGTGAGGATCTGGGCTTTGTTCCCAGCAACTACAAGAGGAAAAAATGTGAGACTGCAGGAAGAGCCCCCAAATTGGTGCAGCTTGTGTGTGCACTCAACTTTAACTAATAAATCAAATAAAGGGTGGTGGTTTGGTTCAGTTCCATTGGCCGTGCTGTTGTTCTTTAGTAAGGAGCACACTATCCTCACTGTGGAGCTCCCAGAGGAGTATACTGCAAGGATATGTAGTATATGCAATGCCATCCTAGTTATGACCAAGATTTCCAAATGAATCACCATGGCATGCTCCAAAAGGCTTGTGGATTTTTATACCTTCTCTGGTAGTCTTGGAAGCTGAGGTCCTTTTTTTCTAAGCCAGAGAACAAATGTCTAGCTCAGAAGAAACAGACAAAGGAAAGTAAATCCTGTTAGCTAAGCTTGACTAGAACCTTCAACTTGAGAGCTGAAATAAGAGAAACTTACAAAGGACAGTAAAACAAAGTTATGCTTAGCAACTTAAACCACGTTGAGATAAGGTTCTTCAGTTTTAAAATCGCTTCTGTCACTGACTAGATTCTAGAAATATTTTCCATACAAAATTATAATGTAAATCACTCTTCAATTATGCAGAAAATGTGGACTTGAGTCTCTCCTTAGCTTGCAAGAAAACTATCTCAAATTTCCTTTCTGACCTCTTAAACATAAATGCCATACCATCACCTTTTGCTACTTATCCACTATCCAGCAACATATGGTTAGTGATGATTTCTTGGTTTTGCCCGCTTCACTGTCCAAATCTCAGAGATACAAATTGTGAGATAAAAGATACTAAGTCAAACAGGGTCGCTCAGCTCCTAGGTATCAGAGTTTTGACTAACCCAGACTGCTTGCTTTTAAGACTTTTGGGTCCTTCCTATTCCAGCTGGATTGTGGAAACTCTCTTAGGCAGGAGTGTCACTTACCCACTCATTTATTCATTCAACAAAGCATTAATGAGGTCATGTACATGGAACTATGCTAGTACTGAAGCTACCAAAATAAACACAAGGCAGATCAGCACTCGGAAGACCACAGAGCCAGAAACCAGAATTGAGAGGAGAGGGAATCAGGCATTGGAGAACAGACACAAGCCACTGTCCTTGCACAGAGAAACAAGACAAGATGTAATGTTCAGAATAAGAGCTCTGGTCAGCATGTCTGAGAGCCACCTCAACTGGACCAATCGGCTCTGCCGGCTTCTGCCTCTATTTCTTTAGGGAATAGAGGCATGGCAGCATCTTCTAGCCTCTGATTTTTACCATTTTCTCTCTCTAACATGAAGAGGAGTTAACCCATTGTTTTCTGGTGATGACAATCATCAAAAGGAGAAGTTCGGGAGTCTGATGCATACAGATTTTCATTCCTTTGCTAGGAACCCTTTCTTAGCTTCAATTACTGATCCTTCCAGGAGCTTCTTTCTGCTCTGAGTTGTATTTACATCTTTTCTGTGCCTACTAATTACTCAAAGCTGCATGCTATTGCACAAAGTTGTGCATCTGCTCTTTTTGATAAGCCAGTGATTTTGCAGGACTGAATGTGTGGCATGGGTGACACTCCGAGTGCTGCAGTATTGAAGTATCACAGCCATAGTGAAAAACAGTACAGCATCCTGAGAGGCAAAAACATGCACTTGGAGGAAGAACTTAAATGAGAAGAAGTTTTATGTGAGAGTGAAGATATCAAAATACAGATTCCTGGGGGCCGGCCAAATAGCGCAGCAGACTAAAAGTGCCTGCTTAGGCAGACGGAGGGGCTGGGAATTCGATCCCCAGGCCCCAGCACTGAGATGGCAATTGAGACTGGGGGTGATGGTACTCACCTGTAATCCCAGCACTTGGGAGGCTGTAAACACGAGTCCGATCTACGCAGTGAGACCCTGTCCTAATATATATATTCCTATTAACTCATGTGGTTAGCCCTCTGGTTTCGAAAACACTCAAGTGAAACTGACTTGTACACAGAGGTAAAGCAGAAAATTATCTTCAATTAATTCCGGAGAATTTCAAAATAAGCGCAGTTTTGTCTTTTTTTTAAGAACATTCTGGCTAAGATAAACAAGCAAAAGTTGGGAATGAGATAGCCGCCCCTTTGGGCGGATCCATTCTGAAATCCCACAGCAGCAGTGAAAGGGTTACTTCCTGCCTCTCCTTAGACTGTGCAGATACACAGATACCGGTGCCCAAAACATGCAATATTTATAACAGTCATACAAGTTTAATTTTTTTCTTCTTTGCTAGAAGGAAAAAAGAAAAAAAAAGTGCTGTTTTTTCCCTTCCTTCTTGGGGGCAAAACTCAGCACTGCAGGGGGAAAAACAAAAACGACCCCTTCGGCTTGGAATTTTCCACTGCCCTGGCGGTCTAAGCAGAAGAACAGAGCAGGAGGGAGAGAGGGACACGCAGACACGGTGATTTGTCTTGGTGGTTTCGGGAATGACCCGTGGGCCACCAGGCAGATGTAACCCGAGCCAAGGTGCCCGTGGCACCTCTTTGGCTTCAGTGCCGCCCGTGGAGGGCTGTAGTGGCCCACGGGTGGCAATGCGACACATGCGACTGGTCCCTGCTACGGAAACAGTGCAACTTGTTCCTACACTGTGAGAGAGCGAGCGCATCGACTTCTAGTTTCCTCAGGGCAAAATTCACCATGAAAAAGTTTACAGTACTCTCAGTGTCCCCAGCAACCTCTGCCTCCAAGAGGTAGCTATTTTTAGAGTGAGAATTAAGTAATTATCTGGACCAGGACCCCCTGTAATTCCCACAAAAATCAAGCAAATAAATTGAGTCCAGGGCCTTAGGCTTGGTGTCAGGCAGGATCTCGGCGGTGGTAAGACCGTGTCTCGAGGCGCACACAGTGGGTTCTGGAGAGCAAGGAGGAAGCGCAGCTCTGAGACCTTCTTACACATGAGTCGTGATCTATTTTTTCAAACTCAAGAATTCTGCTATTTAAGGATCTGTACGGAGAAGCGCCAGGGTATTGCTATGGCCTTAAAATATTTTAATGGGGTTGAACCCCACACCGTGAGCTACCTGCTCCCAAGAATAATGATTCTCTCCTTGGACTTGTGCGGTTTTAGGACTCTGACAAAATAATCTGTGGACTATGTTCCTCAAAAGGTGTACAAACACACAAACATGCTTAGCAGTGCGCGCACATGTCCAGGACACTGAGGGGCCCCAGAAACCCCTGCTGGAGATTCATTCTTGGATCTCAATTACAAATTTGTGCTAGACGGAATCCATAAGATACCAAAAGCTGACTGCTGGGTGAAAGTTGCAGCAGTGAATGAATGAATGAATGAATGAATGAAGAATGAATGAAAAGCTTGGGGAGGTAAGAAAGTTAAGTAGGGAGATTCTTGTGCAAGGTCTTCTTGTTTCCCCTTGAAACTGTTGTTGGCATATATGCTGAAATATAATCATTCCTTTCCAGTAACGAAGATAACCATAACTTTCCAGTTATGATCGCTTTGCTCCTGCCTTCACTACATATCTGCTACAACCCACCATTGTCCTGAGTGTGCTCTCTGTACTAATACACTGAGTGTGTACCTCCCTGGAAAGTGGGTACAATCATCCACCACTTAAGGACGAGGACAGGTTCTGTCTCCCAGAGCGTGTGCACAGGAGCTCAAAGGACTCTGACACCACATGCACTCTCTGGGTGCTGGCAGGCCATCACGCAGCCTATGACCACGGTGGACACATAGTGCACAGGCTGTGGCATAGACAGGAAGAAGAGATTATGCTTATGGGTCAAAGGCGACCCTCAAAGATGGACAGCAAACAGTGTAGAGCCAGAGCTTTTGCACTAAGGCGCATCGTATGCTCTTTAAATTGCTTTTAATTTTCTTAATTATTGAAGTACATGTTTGGGTCTCACTAAGTTGCCCAGGCTGGGCTCCAACTTTCTTGTGATTTCCCTGTCTCAGCCTCCTAGGGTGCCGGGTTCACCTAGGGATTTTTTTTTTTGTTGGCAAAGCCTGCGGCACAGGTGCCACCAGAAGTCTCCATCCTCCCAGTGCTTCACGATGTGGAAGCAGAGAGGGAGATGCCTCGCAGCTGGGCTGTGGGAGCCCCCTTGGAAATCGTCGCTTAAAAGGAGAGAAAGCGCTGATGCTTCATTCAGCTGCCCGGGCTTTCTTCACACAAACGGCTTTCATTAAAATAAACAGGAACCACGACGCTGCTTCCCTATCATTCAGGGAGTGTCCTTCCCTCAGCCTCACGCTCTATCCCCAGCTATGACTGGTCACTGTTCTGAAAAGAGAGGAAGGAGACTTGGGGAGTAGGGAGAGGGAGACGAACAGAAATGCTTTTCTGAGCTGCCTCTCGAAGTTGGCGGAAAGTGTGAGCGCGCAAGGAAATACAGCAACGTGTTTGCAAAACGCTGTTTTCACAAGCAACTAACAGGGTCAGGAATCCATTAAAATACTTCCAGGAACTTATCCCATGCGTGTGGACCAACTCTCGCCTGAAGAAGCTGCCTCT
Source organism: Octomys mimax (assembly GCA_002564305.1). Taxonomy (NCBI): domain Eukaryota; kingdom Metazoa; phylum Chordata; class Mammalia; order Rodentia; family Octodontidae; genus Octomys; species Octomys mimax. The sequence continues at coordinate 13,055 of NDGM011075140.1, forward strand.
CAGTGTGGCTGCCAGGCACAACCACCCTGGCAGCCCCAGCGCAGCTCACTGGAGCTCCGCAGCTGCGCTCAGACTCAGTGCTGGGACATGATCCGCCAAGGGGTGACAACGTGTAGGCCGCACCATTGAGGGCATGAATGATTCTTTTTGTGACTGCACGTTAGCAGACATAAAGCTATCCCCATACGTTTGCACCCAGGCTTGCGTGCTTGCCAGGGTGAGAAAGAATGGAGTCAGGTACCCCGGCAACTGTCCCCAATTCTGGTTAGAATCAGCATGGGAGCGTGCCCCTGGCAGAGAGCAAATCTATGTAGGTAGGGAAGCGCTGCACTCACGTCCCACGGGGACAGGGCTGCATCGTGGTACCTGCTCGTGGCCTTAGCACCGCTCTGCCCCTGCGCACCCTCTCTGCTGGGACTCTGGACTGTCAGAATGCGAGGCACACCGTGAAAGGTGATTGCATGTAGCGCGAAAAAGAGTTAGCAAAGCCTTTAAAATGGAGAGCTTTTTAAAACATTGTGAAAAATGAAGTCTTTCGAAAAGTCCCAGCACTTTAAAATATATCTTAGGGGCCGGCAAGATAGCTCAGTGGATTAAGCGCCAGCTTTGGCAAGCGTAGGGGTCAGGGTTCTATCCCCAGTCCTGTATGCCGTGCTTGCCCCGCCCATGGGCGTGCTGAGCAGACGAAGGAGTCCGGGCATAGTGGTGCCCACTTGTAATCCCAGTGCTGGGGAGGCTGAAAACAGGAGGCGCACCACGAGTCCAAGCTGTGTAGTGAGACCCTGTACCAAATACATAAATGAAAATAATAATAATAATGTTAAATAAAATAAATCTTAGGGTTTTTTTTTTCTTTTTTAATCTGTGAGCATCACTTAATTTAAACAGATTGAACCAGAGATACTCAAACTTTTGTTCTAGAGGATCAAATAAAATATTTAGGCTTTGTAGGCCGTCAGGCCTCTGTGAAGACTGTTCAGAACTGCCCCCATGGAGCAAAATCAGCTATAGAGGACACAGCACATGAACACATGGGTGTGGCTGAGTTTCTGACAAAACTTTATTTATGGATATTGAAATTGGAGCCTCATGAAATTTTACATGTCATGAGTTACTATTCCTCCATTTTTTTCTCTAAACATCTGAAGTGCAGATGCCCCTCAACTTCCAGGCCATGTACAAAGAGAGATTGGGCCAGATTTGGCTCCAGACTGTCATTCGCTGGTGCTTGGATTAAGACACTAACATAAAAAATAAATTTTGAAATTTTTTAAAAAAAGACACCAATAAGGCAGTGTGAGTGTCTTCCTGTGGGTCGGCCTTCAGCATCACTCTGCTTGGAAAAATTTCATAACCCAGAGTAATGGGACCCTGACTGGACGGTGGGGATGGACAGGGGGCCTCTGGGCAGTAAAGGCTTCAAGAGAGAGAAAGAAGGAAAGACAGTGGGACCAGCCAGGTGGCTTCTGTCCCCTCTCCACAGATAACAGATCCTCAGTGCTTCTTTCCAGAAGAGGCCCAAGATTAGTTTTCTGCAGCCACTTAGGCCCACATTTGGAAGCAAGAACAGGCTTTCCGGTGGTGGCCTTGTACCCAGGGCAGCCCAAGCTCCCCAAGTAGCCAGTCTTTCAGCAGTGAACTACTGATCCCTCTGTGAATATTAAACAGAAATATCTTAAATTGTCACCTACATTATGAATCTTTCCCTAAGGAAGTTAATAGATATAAAAGGAAAAGTCATTTCTGGGAATCAGGATCCATCTTCGGTCTCCAGCCTGCTTTGGGGTATGCGGGAAGTGCAGCTACACTTTCAGAACAAAGAAGTGGGTGGTGGGCTGAAGAGGTTTTAATACATTGGCAGGGTTTATGAGTGGACTCCATTTGCCAAAATCTTGTGCTCTCTCTATTATAAGTTTGCCACTGAAGGAGCACCAGCTGTTTCTGCACATCAGGGCATCATCATGTTGGGCAATCTCTAGGCTTGAAAGGTATTTTCTTACAGAGGCTTAAACAGCTCGTCCAAGAGGGGATCTTAATGTTGACATCATGATGACGATGAGTGGGTCCTGCGGCCTGGGGTGGGCATTGGACACAGCTTTAGAAATGCAGATTCCCTGAGCCCATCCTCACTTCTGCTTCCTTGGCTTGAGCAACTCCTCCTTTTCCACCTGGAAGTAGTAACTAACCATTGTCTCCTTCTGTCCTTGCAGTTCCGAGGAACAGTGAGCCTCTTGTGGGAGGCGCTTCTGCTCTTCCTTCCAGCTCTCTTGCTGGGGCCTCTGCATAGTGACTCTCCCTTACTGAGTCGCCCCTGAGGCCTCTGGAAGGACTTTCAGAAACCACAGAGCAGATCAAGTCCCGCTGCTGTGCAAACCCCTCCGCAGGCAGCTTCCCTTTCAAGTCATTGCCAAGGTTGCTGAGAGGCCCCGGGATTTGACTCCTGCCATCCTGTCTGCCACCTGCCCACGCATCCTTTGCCTCCTTTCGTCCTTCTTTCTGGACCCCCACACCTTCTCTAGTCCACCACCCTGTGCTTGCCTGAAGGACTGCGCTTGCCTTCTGGTGCTGTGAATTTCTCTTCTTGATTCTGTGAGGCATTTCATTTTCTTCTTGGAACCTAGAACCAGGGGAATCAGGATCCATCCTCAGTCTCCAGCCTGCTTTGGGGTATGCAGGAAGTGAAGATGGAATTGCAGTGCAAGTGGGCAGTGGGCTGAAGAGGTCTGAAACACTGGCAGGGTTTACAAGCGGAAGGCTTTCCCAATTCCCCAGTCAGTACTGGAGAGAGACAAAGGCCCTGCTCTTCTCCAGCTATCACTGTATGAGCAAAGATTCACAGAAACCAAAGAAGAAATACATAATCATAGGAGTATCTTATGCAGCATAAGGGCAGTAAAGAAAATAACAAGATGATGTGTTGGAAATTTCTTCATCACCACAGAACCACTACCTATAACAGTACCTAGAGCATTGTGAGTACTAAGATTAGTAGAAATAAATGAATTCTTAGGATGTGAACAATCTTTATATTTTAACAAAATGGATCATAATTTATGTCCTATTCTCCATTCTATTATTTTCAGTTAAGAAAATATACTCAAGAGTTTTCCTGACAGACCCAACCAAGTTTTGTTTCCATGCAAATGAAATGTACAAATGCTTTATTTTTATTTCTCAGCTTCCTATTGACAGGTTGTTTTCAGTTTTGCTTTTTTTATATTTACATACATTTCACTGCCCATTCCTGAACAATGAACTTCTTGATATGACTGGCAACACATTGGTGAAAAAAAAATGCCTGGGGATAGAATTATTGGGTCAAAAGAATATCAGCAGGAAATTTTATTTTATTTATTTTTTAGTATAAGATTTCACTGGGTAGTTTGGACTCATGATGATCCTTCTGTTTTCAGCCTCCCCAGCACTGAGATTATAGGCGTATGCCACCATGCCTGGTCTTGGTGGCCAGCTCAGCGCGTCAGGGCCAGGGCCAGGGTGGCATGTGGTTCTGGGGATCTAGACGCAGTCCCTGAGCTTGCCTAAGCAGGTGCTTAGTCCACTGAACCATCTCGTTGGCCCTCAGCAGAAAAATTTTGATAGATGTTACCAAATTATCCTCAACAGCTCAAATGTGATGTCACTATTGCCACTCCTATGAGTTAATGGAAGATAATCCTCTTTCCAAACACCTCCCAGACACATGTTATTAACAAACTTTTAATCTGTCAGTCTGACAGTTTTCTCCATGTATGGAGAAAATCTATTTGATTAGCACTTCTTTAATTATGAATGAGGAAGAGCATCTTTTCATATGTTTATTGCCCATTTGCATTCCTTCCTGAACTGTTTTTCATATCCTTTGCCCTTTATTATTAGGTTGTTTATCTTTTCTTTTATTCTTTTCTTTGGGCTCTTTGTAAATTAGGGAAATTTACTTTACAATTCATATTACAAATATTTCTTCCTGGTTTGTTAGTTTTCACTTATTTACTTTGTATTTATGAGTGTTTTTATTTGGTATACAAAAAAGTTTTAATTTGTATAAATGCAATCTCATTATTTTCTTTTATGGATTTCAGGCAGTGGTTTATTTTCATGTAATAAGCATCTTAGTCATCTTGTCACAAAGAGTTGTAAAGAACGCAGAATGCCCAAAATCTTGACAATAAATGGACTCTTAATAGAACCAAAAGAAAAGTCCAATTAATGATAGGATCTTTCCTGGGTAATTCTGGTGACAGGTCAGCCAGCTTCTCTCTTTCACCTCTGGGGAACTGAGTTTCCTATTTTAGGAGGCAGCCCGTCATATTATTAAACAGCTTTTTATTCATTCCTTCAAATAAGAGGTAGAGGAACTGTGGTCCAGGCAGGAGAGCAGAACAAACAGAAGTCCGGGGCAGGAGACGCCAGCCCCACCATCAGAGAATCGCAGCTCTCGCCTGCATTGTGAGAACTCCTCCTAACCCAGTAGGTTGTCTCCCTGTGTTTTCTCAGGACACCATGATAAGATGAATATGCTTGAAATGAAAGATTCCATCACTGTGTGATCCTTATTGTAAAAATTCAACCAACGCTACATGATAAGGGTCATCCATCGCTAAGCTAATCATGTAGTAAATTCTGGTGCAGATTTTGTTTCCTGATGATATTATGAAGTAATAAGTGTTTCTTTCCATATTGTGGGAAGAGGTTGTACTTCTGTGTTGGCTGTAAAATAAGTTCTGTATATCAATCCCATTTTCCACTGGCTTTTATTATGTAATTAGGTCAGTGATGTCCTGGTATCCCACCCATTATGCAAATAAGAGACTTGTTCCCATGGAGAATATCTGAGCTGCCGTAGTATGTAGAATATCTAGACATACAAAGAAACTGCACTAAGAAATGTAAGAAGATAAGTATAACTTCAAGCCTCCTAAATAAAATCTGTAAAGGATCAAGAAAAGGTACAAAGATTGATTTGTTGCCCAAAAAGGTCATTATTCCAAAGGAAAACATCAGCTTTTCATTGTTTATACCTCTTTTCTCCTGGTGAGCACTAGGGAGGGGCTACAATACCCACAATGCACTCTTTCTGATATGGCTGATGCTCACAAATACCACTTTTAAGAAATGAAAATACAGAACACTCAGTTAAATTTGTATTTTAGACAAAATGTGAATAATAATTGTCAGCATAAGCAGCACTCAAATATTCCATGGATAACTGTATTCTGTTTGACAGTCTAACTTCTCAGTTTTCATTTGGAAATTCCAAACTGATGACGGTGACCATGGAGGCAACCCAGGACACATGAGTTTTTAAAGCTGCGTGCTAGCTAAATACACTTGGTGCTGCATCCGAAGAGGTATTGAACATCTCAGAAAAAATAATACAACTACAATTGCACTGACACGTAAATACATTTTGATCTGTTTTATCCTTGTGAACTCCAGTGAGTTAAAGAAAAAATGCTGTATTTATTTTGCTTTTGCATGGCGTTTCCTATGCAATCACATTAGGCCTGCAATAATAGGCTTGGATTGGAACTACATGAGCTACACTGGGCAGGAGCCAGGCTGCTGGCCGGGAGACCAGTGGAATCCTCTTAACAGAGTCCCTGTGCAAATATACAGACTGGGGGATGCGGCAAGAACACAATTTCATTGGATCAGGAGCACCAGCAATCACTTCTGACACCTCCTGGACCAGTTTGAATACAAAAACAGTTTAGGTAATGACTTCATAAAAGAAGTTAGAGCCCCCTACTGAATTGATAAATGTTCTCCTCAGCTAATACAAGTAAGGGGCAAATGAGTGAGCAAATCGCAGTGTTTATTGAACTATACTGATATAAATAGTTCTCATTTTGCATTAAGTGTGTTTTACATATATTAACTCATTTATTACTTGAAATAGTCCTTGGAGGGAGCTTTTAATGCCTCCTTTTTACTGCAGAGAAGGCAGAAGCACGGGGGGAGGGTGTACTGACCCCAGGCTAGAAGACCAGCCTGCTAAGCCTGCTTTGCTCCCAGAAATGAAGCAAAGCCGAGCACAAGAGAGGAGAGGAAGTGAGAGTCCACACCTGATTTGGCAGCCGTGTGACCTTGAATGATCAGGGGCTCCCGTGTGAAAGTGGTTTTCTTATTAGAACAGGTGTGAGAAAATGCTAATAGCTGCCACTGTAGAGGAGGAGGCTCTGCCCTGCACCAAGCACAGGGCCAGGCACTGAGCATACACAGGAGCGAGAACTTTTCACTGAGGATCGAGCTGAGACACAGAGGAATGAAGTAACCCTCTAAGGTCACACAGCTCGTAGGAAGCAGAGGAAGGGTTGCCTCAGGTCTGTGTCACTTTCTGCAGTAGCTGCAGGGCTGAGGACAAAGTGTGTGATGCTCCAGCTGGTTCAAATGAAGTCTTGATAAAATGAAAGAATAGGTATGGGCTAGAACATTGCCTGGCACAGGGCTGAGCTGTTACTACCGCTGATGGCACTGCTACTGTTGCTGCCGGGATCATTGCTGTTGCTGCAGGTATTGCTATTACTGCCTGTGCCCTTCCTGTTTTAGCACATGGTCTTTCTCTTACAAAAGGAAAAGTTTATAAAAAGTCTGTAATTCTTAAAATTCTAAAAATCTGGAGGTGGGAAGTGGGGAAAAGAACATGAAACAAAAACCAATGTTTCTTCAGGAGAAAAGAAATCCTTGTGAGACACTGCTGGAAAAGATCAAAAGGAAGAGACTGGGGACATCTAATCCTTGGCATTTCACATTTTTTGTCCCCATTTGGTTGGGATATTTAAGTACCAGCACTTTGTCCCACTTGGGGATATTTTCTTTCTGATCACCAGTACATTTTCTAAGAAGGATTCATGAAATGGAATTCGCAGACTGTGGATTCTGCCAGCTCTCATCTTCCTCATCCACTTTTCTGAAGCTAATTTTTCCTAAATGCAAAGCAGATCTTAAATATAATGCCTGGCATTTAGTATGTATGGCCAATATACTGCATGCATTATCATTGTTATAACTAATTTATGTGCAAAGAATAATACCACCAACTGCACAGATAGTCTGAAATTAGGTATAATTTATGAACATGTCCAAAATTTAATATAGGTTTACCATATTAATGTAGTAGCTATTTTCTGTTTTGCACTTACCCAGGAACCATTCTTCTATCTCACAGCCTCCTATTTCCTTTAGGCTAGGACTTCACCTATTGGATTTATCTTATGGGTCTGCTAATTAGACGCGCCTCTGTTTTCTGGGCTAAGCCAAGCACATATTTCTGCTTTCCAAGTTCTGCCACACAGGCACTTCTTTCCTGGAATCTGAATCTTGAGCACAGTCAACAAGACTGAGAAGAGGTGGAACTCATGCATTGTATCAGCAAAGCCTTTGCCTGCATCACACCATTATGGTGATTTGTGTCCTCTGGCTTCCAGAGCGGCGAAAGCTCTTGTTACTTTCTAAGTCTTTTCCTAGCAGTTCATGATAGCTTTCCAGTAGATTCTTTTTGCTTAAATTAACCATGGTTCTTCTCTTCTTTTGTGACCTAAAATAATAATCAATCCAGACAGCTCTAATATTATTAGGAAAAGGGGCTTATTTACAAATATTACTGTTTATTATTTTTGATGATGGGAGGGATGTGGTACCCACAGATTATCTGCTTCAGACGTAAGCGGTGTTCCCCTGACCTGGCTTCTTTTAGGTATCTAGTCATATAACTTACATGATTTGTAGTGAAAGACTAATTCCTGGCTGAAGTTCATAGCAAGGGAAAGTTTACAAATGAAAGACCAGAGAGCACATTGGCCAAGCAATGGCTGGTGCTCATCCACATGGCTGACACTGACAAAGGATCTACAATCTGAGGTACAGGGCTTCAGGGTAAATCCTGAGGGGACTTGACTGACCTTATCAGATATAAAAAAGTTATATTTCTTTTTATATAGGTCTTGCTTTATCTTGGTCTTAACCATCCAGCAGAAAA
>NDGM011075144.1:0-12239 GCA_002564305.1 Octomys mimax
AACACAATTAGAACAAATCCCTCTATTCCTTGAATTAAGAGAATGTAACTATATATCTATCCTGACCATTTTGAATATACAGATACAAAATGGTCATTCATCTATATCCCCTTTTCTTGTTTAGTTCCATCATTTACTTATTATAGGTGTGTGAACTCAGCAAAATATTCCAAAATAGTCCAGTAGTCCATGACACACCTTGAAGTGGACATTATTTTGTTATTTTCTTTGTCTTTTCTTGCTTTTGTTTTGTTTTGCTTGCCTTGACTGTTTGTTCTTGTTTTTATATGAGTATGAAAGTTATCACTATGCATATCTAAAATGCACCAATAAAATACAAAGAAAATAACTGCTGATTAAGCTTAGCATCTCCTTTATTGAGACAAACTAGAATCAGGCATCCCTGAAGTGATAAACCAGGATCATGATATTACTTGTATAATACTCCTGCAAGAAAAGTCTAATCCCAACATAACTCCATGGAAACAAATGCAACACTAGGAACTTGCTGCAAAACAGAAGTCATGAATACTTCAACTATCAGTATTACAACATAAAGACCGAGACTGTTCTAGAATAAAGGCTCCTAGAAAAGTACATGATTAAATACAATTGATGGTCCCTGTTTGTGCCAAGCACAGTAAGTATTAATCCACAGTAAAAGACATTTTAGTGAAATTTGTTCAAGATAAAGAAAAATAAGCTACTCAAAGCCAAGAAAAAAAGTCACATCCAAACAAATCACCAATCAGAACGACTTAAGGTTTTAAGAAACCTTAAGAGGCCAGAAGAAACAGAGAAATACCTCCAAAGTTCACAAGGAAAATATTTTCCAAATCAGAGTTCTACCAGGTAAGCTTGAGGGTAGAATAAGGGACTTTTCAGATATGCAAGTTCCAAGAAGTGGCTTTCTCAAGCAGTCCCTCAAGGGTGTTTCTTTCCAAACAAGGAAATAAATCAAGACTGAAAACAGGGAAACCAGCAAAAGGTGGTGAAAAGAATCTCTAGGATGACGGAGTGAGATGCCAGGATGATGGTGGCCTACAGGGCCACAGGTCAGGCCAGGGTGAGTCCACAGGACTCAAGGTAGCGGTACAAGGTGGCCTCTCCCTGCTGCATCCTCAGCCTTTGTGTATTCTCCTTAGTTTACAGAAATGATGGAAGCGCCTTACCAAAAGGGAATACTTTTTTTTTAAAGATTCAAGAAACAGAAACCTAAGCTCACAGACTCAACAATAAATAACTTTTGCAGGAGACAGTTAAGCAGGGGTCTAGGGAGAGATAAGGCCAAAGGAGGAAAATGAAGGTCTCTGGAAACAAAGAAATTGAGTTGCTCTGTTATGCTATGAAGCTGACCTTACATAAATTGTACAGAAGGGGTCCTTGAAAGTACTGAAAGAATTTGCTGTGCTAATGACAAAAATTTTAAATAGTCATCCAGGTATAGTAACTCATCCCTATAACCCCAGCTACTCAGGAAGCTGATGCAAGAGGTTTTGGTCAGCCCCAGGGTCTCAGTTACTCTTCTCTCGTTTCTGGGACAAATACTTGACACCCAAAATGAAGGAAGGAAAGGTTTATTTAGCTCACAGTTACTGGAGGTTTTAGTCAGCTAGCTCCAAGGCAGAGCAGCACATGGCAGAACAGAAGGCAGCAAAACATCAAGGGCAAATGGGAGGAGCAGCAACAACAATGGCTTTAAGTCTGACTCCCTTATGTTGCTTTCAGGCTCTCTGCCCCAGGCTGCGTGTAGCACTCTTGCCCATAATCCCAGCAGCACTCACACCCATAATCCCAAGGGATCATGAGTTAATCACAAACTTTAGAAGTCTGCCCCATGACTACATGAGGCTTTGGGGGGGCCAACTAGACACAACCCATAACACCCAGCAACTTAGTGAGACTCTCTCAAAAAAGAAAAAGTGTGGGGAATATAACTCAGTGGTGGACCATTTGCTTAACATGTTCCAGGCCCAGCACCAGAGAGAGGGAAGAGAAAAAGGAAAGGAGGGAGAGAGAAAAAGGGAGAATGAGGGAGAGATAGGGAGAGAGAGAGAAGGAAGAAAAGAAGAAAAGAGGAAGGAGCCCTAAAGACATAACTTTTCATGGTGTCAGCTTTCCACCTCTATTTGGCTTACAGAATTCTGTACCTGTATTATTTGGGTAAGAATTAGTTTTAAAACCACTGATTTATCAGGTGTGACTAAAGCCAAGCTCTGTGGAATGCAATATCACAGATGGAGTCTTATTTTGTAAGATATAAGAGCTTTTCTACAACTCTTGAAACATTATTGAATTATCTTGATAATTACTGAACTGACATTAGGTAGACTCATTGGGTGGTGGCTACTGCTGAGCGGGTCACAGCTGGGAGGATGCATTACACAGAAAAAGGTTGTGGATGATCCTCTCTGAGAAAAGCTTGAAAATCAAGCCAGGGTTTCAGATCTTCCAGGGTTATCATCCCTTTTCTTTCTTACACGTACCATCCAAGGTATCCCCATCTACATATTTCCACGAGCTTCCTTGGGCTCCTCCAATACTGGCATTATATAAAGGCATTTTTAAGTATTATGTAATGGATCTGTAGTCAAAACAGCACCTTCTGCTCTAAACTATCTGAAGGGCATTAGATTCATTAATTGATCGACAATACACACATTCACTGATATCTGTCATGTATCAAGTCCAGAGTGAGACCCTGGAGATATGACAAAAATGACAAGAGTCTGGCTAAAGAACCAACACTTAGCAAATGTCATTCCCAGGACAGCTGGCAGGACTGTCCTCCTCAGTCCCCCTCAGCCTCTACCCCAAGCACCTTCAAGTCCCAGATGTTCCTTTAGCACCACATATGATCCCCATATATGCCCACACTCTCCTGACACCCACACCCACCCGAAGCACAAGAAATTCTCTCCCCACTATTAAGGTGTGGGTGCACAAGAGACGAGTTCATGCTTACAACAGGAAAACTAAAATGTGTTTGTGAAGTAGGACTAAGATAAAAGAGGTGGCATTTAAGTAACACCATTTCCTGTGACTTGCATTTCTTTTTTAAAAATTGGCCACCTTATCGTTTCCTTAGTCACCTTTTCTATAAGCTTATGGGAGGCGTAGTCCCTCCCTCCTAGCCTCCTCCCACCTGCTGGAAGACAGACTCCAGAGAGCTGCGGCGACACAGCGCTCCCTGGATGAAAATACGAGAGGAGAAGCGAGCTGAAGCGTGCACCACGATTTGCATAAAACCTATCAATGCCCTCTTCAGACTAATGAGATGAATTTTACATCTCTGAGAGGACAGAGCAGCTGCCACCCTCTGCGTGAGTAATGAGTTGTGGGAACTATCTGCAAACCACTGCCACTCCTAATTGCCAGGCAACACCGCTGCCTTTATTTCTCTACTGTTGAAATACTCTCATTGCTGAGCAGAGGAAGACTTCATTGTCAAAGACTCATCTAAGGGCTTTTTTCCCCGCTGGAAAGAGTTAAGCTTCTCGTGTTCTAGTGCAGACCCCTGGCCTTTCAAATCGTCGTTTACTTTAAACTGATTTTCATCAAAACCAGTGTCCTTGATATCTTTTCATTCTTTTCCTTCCTAGCTGTCGCGAAACCATAAGGGGGACGCAATCTTAGGAGCTCTCTTTGTCGTCGGTCCCCGCTAAATTTGCCTTTACAATAGCGAGGCAAAGCGACCTTGCCCTCAGCCGTGGAAGCAGCAAACGGAACTCAGGAGGCTGCAGAGCAGTGCGAGGACTGCGCGACAGGGATGAGGAAGGGGACCTGCTGGGATTGGGGGGCCAGAAGCGGAGGAGGAGAATAGGAATCACGCGCGTTCCTCGAGCGTACAACCCACTTGTGAGCGACAAAAGACGCGGAAACCTACGAAAACATCAGGCACAGACCCACCCGCGTCCGTCTCGCCCGCCGTGCGAGCGCTTTGCCAACTAACTTTGGGACGTCCAGTCCCGCCCGGCGCCGCCCGCCCTCGGGGGCCCCTAGCCCCCCGCCGAGGATGGAGGAGCCCTTCAGCCCTGCAAACCTGCCGTCTGCGCCCGGCCTGCTGACCTGGGGTTTCAACTTCACTTGGGGACAGGGAGCCTCAGTCCCTGGGCCGCCAGTTTCACCGCCACTGCCCGGGCCACCCAGCCGCCGGGTCCGCCTTGTCTTCCTGGGCGTCATCCTCGTGGCAGCGGTGGCTGGCAACGCCACTGTGCTGCGTCGCCTGTGCGGTGGCGGCGGCGGCCCCGGGGCGGGTCCCAAGCGCCGCAAGATGGACTTCCTGCTGGCGCAGCTGGCCGCGGCCGACCTTTATGCGAGCGGGGGAGCCGCGCTGTCGCAGCTGGCGTGGGCCCTCCTGGGCGCCCCGCGCCCGGAGGCGAGCGACCTGGCGTGCCGCGCGGTGCAACTGCTGCAGGCGTCCGGCCGTGGCGCCTCCACGCACCTCGTGGCGCTCATCGCCCTCGAGCGCCAGCGCGCGGTGCGCCGCCCGCAGGGCCCTCCGCTGCCCGCGCGCGCCCTCGCAGGCCTGGGCTGGCTCCTGTCTCTGCTACTGGCTCTGCCTCGGGCCTTCGTGGTGCGCGGGTACCCCGCCCCACCGCCGTCGCCCCCGCCCGCCGTGCCCCACGCCGCGCGCGCCTGGCCGGGGGAGCGGCGCTGCCGCGGCATCTTCGCGCCCCTGCCGCGCTGGCACCTGCAGCTCTACGCGCTCTACGAGGCCGTCGCGGGCTTCGCGGCGCCCGTCGCAGTCATGGGCGTCGCCGGCGGGCACCTGCTGCGCTTCTGGTGGCGCCACCGGCGCCAGCTCCCGTCCCCCGGGGCTCCGAGCCCAGCCCGCGCCGCCGGCGCTCTGTCCCGGGCCAAAGTGCAGAGCGTGAAGATGAGCCTGGCGCTGTCGCTGCTCTTCGTGGGCTGCGAGCTCCCCTACTTCGCCGCCCGGCTCGCGGCCGCGTGGTCGCTCGGGCCCGTCGCTGACTGGGAGGGCGACGGCCTGGCGGCGGTGCTGCACGTCGTGGCGGTGGCCAACAGCGCCCTCAACCCCCTAGTCTACCTCTTCTTCCAGGAGGGCGGCTGCCCGCTCGGGCGGCGGCTCCGGAGGCGCCTGGGCTCCGCGTGCTGTGCGCGGGAGGAGGACAGCGAGGGGTCCGGGGACCATCGGGCTCTGCACCGCCACCGCTGGCCCCAGCCGCATTATCACCACGCGCGGAGGGACGAGGGCTGCGCACGCCCACCCCCTCCGCGCCGCAGACCGCTGCCTTGCTCCTGCGAAAGCGCCTTCTAGGTACGTCCCGCTGGGGGACAGCTCCTCTGTTGCCGTGGGACAGGCTGCAGGCCTGGTGAGACGGGGTGGGTCGACCAGGAACTCCACCCGCTGGAAGCTCGGGAGGTGTCCTTCAGCTCCTGTTGATTCCTCCTAATGTTTACATGTTCTACATTTGCCATTTACTGTGCTCCCTCCGGTTTCTCTCACATTTGCGCCTTTGGAGAGATGGAGCCACTGGGAAGTTGTAAGACCAAAAAAAAAAAAAAAAAAAAAAAAACAATGACGGAGTTATTATTTCTGCAGTTCTGTTGCACGCTCCTGTCGTATTTTGCTAAGACCATAATTTGCCAAACTTTCATTATATGCTGTTATTGTTGGATTTTGTTGTTTTTGTTATTTATGTATTTATTTTGGGTCTTGCTTAAGTGTACCTTGGGAGGCCGAAAGGTTGCCACGCCTTCCAGGAGGGGATCCCCACATTGTCCCCACGCCCTACGCAGAGTGGCACTTGGGCCAACAGTCGAGTCAGAAACGCACTCGTGCTGCCACTTCCGTCTGAGTATTTGTAAAATAAAAACATTTCTTACAGAACAACTAGGTCTTTATTTTTAAAATACTACTTGTTTTCCCAGAGAAAAAGCAATGTAGCTTTTCTTTCCAGTCGACCTTGCAATAGAAGCCAAAATTGTAGTGAGAGAACCCAAAAGCTTCCATTAATTCCTTTCAAGCAGCCTGGATTTTGTAGGGAGCCGGTGCCTGTGCCTGACCCAGCTTTTAAAGCTGTGCTATTCTGTCCAGATGGAGCCTCTCGGGGCAGAGTCCTCAGGGAAGCAGAGAGGAAGCCCATAGGTGGCGTGCTGGGCCAGGCCTCACCGTTGCACATGAGATTTTCAGTGAGAAAGGAAACAGAAACCTCTCCATGTATATAAAACTGCCATCAAAAAAGAACTTCAATGCCAGCCGATGTGGATTGTTGAGAAAACAAAGTCAGAGAATAGAATCCATTCGTGGCTGCCTCTTAATTGTCTTTGGTTCCAGCTGGGAGCGCTTAGTAGCCACGTAGGCACGTGCTTTCCAGAGACTTTACTCCTGGTACACCGCAACTCTCCGTGGCAGTTTCCCTTTCACCAACAAATGTAGAACTAAGACACAGAAAGGAGAAAAGGTTGGTTAACCTTACTGGTGAAGCCAGTGCGGAAGGCTTGGGTTTTTTCACTGATAATATGCCAAGAGCTGCAACCACACCTGGCAGCCACTCCTGGAACATAGTAGGTGCTCAATGCATATTTGTCGCACAGTCCATCCTGAGAGGTGTAGATAGAACAGATAAAACATAAAAGGGAATCTGCACTTAGTGTGGCTTATCCTCCTCCAGAACCTTGACAATGAATTTTTAAAATTTATTTATTTATTCATTTGGTACAGGGTCTCACTATGCAGCTTGGAATGGCATGCAGTGAGTTACTTTCCCAGCCCTTGACACTGGATATCACAAATATTTTATTTCTCTTTGTCCCTCCCAACCCTGCTGAGGACATCATTGTCTGCAAAATATAGCCTGCAAAATAAAGGTAAAGGTCAGACAAAGAGTGACAGGATCATTTTTGTGAATGCAGAAATACCCAAAGTATTTCTAGGTTATAGAAATACTTGCATTCATTAATAAATATTTATTACCTGTTTGTTTTATGCTGGGCAATGTGCAGGCATTGGAAATGCCAAGATGAGTAAATTTTTCCCTCAAAGACTATTGAGGGAAACGTGGGGGACAATGGCACTGCAGTGTCACGCGCTTTAGCAGGGAATTCAGTGGGGGCTGCTGGGAGCACCAGAGACATGGTTTCGAAGCTGAAGGCTGTGGATTAGGAATGGCTCACCAAGACAAACTGACTTGGAGTGACTCATCCTGTAGGGTAATGTGTTCCGGATAATGGGGGGACAGCCTCTGTATACATATGGGTGACAGAGCCTAGCATGGCCAAGCAAGTTGAAATGTTTAGCATTAAGGTGCCCAAAGGGTGGGACCTGGTAGGATATGGGGCCAAGGAGATTGTGCCTGGTCCCAATGAAGAAAGGTCTTTGTTTGCTATGAAAACAAAGAGTATCCTTTAAAGAATTTAATCAGAGTTGTAATCGGATGAAAATTGAATTTTGGAAAGGGCATCTCAGAGTATCAAGGACCAACTAATTGGAAAGGCAGGACTTCAAGAGACAGAGATTAAAGCAAAAACTCAGAGAATCCTCACAGCATGACCTATTTGTACTGCTTAGAATGTGCACAACTAAGACAATAAATTTCAGCTGAGCCAGGGTGCTATGATCTGTAATGGAAGACACCTTAACAGGAAACTAATCAGATGACTTAAAATTTTCATCCCAAAACACCCTGGCAATGGGCAAAGAGACACCTCATTGGTAGTGTTGTTCTTATATCAGTCAGGGGCAGAGCAGATGACAGTCCTTTGTTCATCCTAGCTTGATGCCTGGGTTGGTGGCCAAAGCTGCTTCGTGCCTAGGGTACATAAAAAAAAAAAAAATGTTTTTTTTCATCTCATATAACACAAAGTCCAGGAGCTGCTTCAGGGCTGAGTGACTCAGCTTCATAATTAAAACCTGTGATGATTAATTTTATAGAATAAGCACTTGCCTGGCAAGCGCAAGGGCCTGAGTTCAATCCCTGGTTCTGCCCCACACACACAAAAAAATTGACTGTTAAGGGATGCCCCAGTGGCAGGTAAAATACCATTTCTGGGTGTGCTTCTGTGCTTCTAGAAGAGGTTAACATTTGAGTTCGCAGACTAAGTACAACAGATCCCTCTTCACCATCGTGGGCAGACATCATCCAAACCATTGAGGTCCTAATAAAATAGAATAAAAAGAGTGGAGGAGCCAATTCACCATTTCTTGGTGAACCGGGATATCCATCTTCCCTCGCCCTCAGACAGTGGAGTTCCTGTGTTTGGGCTTTCAGACCCAGCCTAGTATTTACTCTAGCAATCTAGCAGGAAGCTAGGGCACCACCTACCAATTGAGGAGGCATAAACGCACACCGCACCCGAGGCTGACATGGAATCAAGCAGAGCCCTGCGCTCATACCAATCTTCTGATATAAGAGCATGCTGATCCGGGTAGCTAATGCCAGTCTTCTAGCATATATCAAATGGGACCACCACGATCAGATACTGACTTCACTGCCGCTGCCCACTTGTTCTTGTAGTCTGTTCTGCTTGCAGTACTCTTCTTCTTTCTCTTTTCTAGAGCACTCTTTTCTTCCTGAGCACTTCCTTCGTGCTGCTGCTTCTTTCCCTCTCTTTTTCTTATTTCTGCCCAAAAGTAAGCAGTGACCTTTCACATCCACCAATTGCCCTGACCAATTCACTGACTGGGGCAAATAAGAATCGGGAAAACATCACTGGTCCTTTCCCCATCTGATAACAGTAGCACCCCATACAGCTGAGGCCTGGATTTCCCACCTTTGCCCTTGTGCTGAATTACACCATAAGCCCTCCCATCTCTCCAGATTTCACAGCATACTGTGGGCTTCATGACCTCCCTAACCATATGAGCCAATTCCCATAGTAAAACCAATCTCAGTCTCTCTCTTTCTCTCTCTCTCTCTCTCTCTCTCTCTCTCTCTGTTTCTGTGTGTGTTTCTCTCTCTGTCTCTATCTCTCTCTCTGTCCCCCCCCCAGTCTCTCTCTGTCTCATGTGTCCGTGTGTCTTTGGTTTTCTCTGCAGAATTCAAATGCCACAACTCATATCTTCTTTCCATTTTATGATCCTCAGCAGTGAACCTGACCGTGGAGCCAATTTCCAATTCCCCTTGAGGTCATAAGACAGCTGTTGAGCTCACAGGTGTCAAACTGCAACAAGTCCAGAAAAAGATAACTTACTCCTCTTTCCACTCCTCCTAAGAATGAAGGAACACTACTTAGCAGCTGCCTACAGATTGTCTCACATGACTCACTAGCAGAACCATGTCATACGTCCACATGTAAATTTACCATTTCCAGGGAAGTAGCAACATCATGATCAGTGGAACCAAGGCTATCGGTTGCATGAAGAGTGGAAAAATGAGGCTTTCTACGAGAGAAAAGAGGGATGATCTCTAGAAAAAGCCTGAAACCTGTAAATAATCATGAAAGTATTCAACAGTCTGGTTTTTACAACCCAATAGGGATTTTCAGCTAATTGCCAGCTAGATATTTTGAGAATTCTCTAGATGGGTTGGAAAAATATAGAAATTGATATGAAATCCTGTTAAACCACTTGTTCCTAGATTTTGTAGGTTTAGTTAAGCCCAAATCATGCTGAGAGGTTTATATATGAAGCACTTCTTCTAATTTTAGCTAAATCAGAAACATGAAGGTAGATTTAGGTTAATTGGCTGTCCTCCCTCCAGGCATTTGTAGGTTAAAGTTGAAACATCCTTTTAGAGTGGCCATCCTGTTTGTGTTGACCCAGAAATCCACATTCCTCTAGACAACCTACACACTGAGGAGACTGTTTCCTATTTAGATTTAGGCTCATGCCAGAGGAGAAGTCCTTTTACATCAACAGTTAAAGGTAAACAGACTGACCTTGAAATCGCTGTCTTCTCAAGGTGTCACCCAAGTAGGAAATGTGCAGAGGAGAAATCAGATCTACAGAATTGGAGTTTGGGACAATCCAATTGATTCCATGAGGTAGAGAAATGCCATGCCTTCCCCCATGGATGGACTTTAACCAAGCCACTGCACATAGGTGGAATTGCAGGAGTCCAGGAGACAATGTTTATACAGATGAAGATGTGAACGCTACTGTCAGAGTCCAGAGTGGACTAATGTGGTAATCTTGACTAGATAAAACTTAAAACACTAGATGAAAAGTATTTTGCACATTTTTTTTTAAAGTCAGCCACACAGAAACAGAGCTAAAATAAGTAAGCATAACCTATGATGTCATTTGAAACAGGAAGTATGTTGAAAACAGCCAGGGCTATAACTAAGTAAACCACAACCAGTGACTGGCCATAAATTATATCCTAAAAATAGGATAGTCTGGCTAGTTTATGGAAGAAAAGATAGACTTAAGACTTGTTTTCTAGCCGGGGAGATGGCTCAGTGGAATATGCACTTCCCTGGCAAGTGCAAGGGCCTGAGTTCAATCCCCGGTTCCATAAAAAAAAATAAAAAATAAAAATAAATAAAAAATAAATAAATAAATAAAGTAAGCTATCATAGTTTAAAAAAAAAAAAAAAGACTTGTTTTCTAAATCACTTCCTAGGAAATATGGATGAAGATAGGAAATCTGAAGAGTTTCCCTTTTCAGTTCTAAAAGCATACTCTGACTTGATCACAGGTACAATATTATAAAGATAACTGGTCTTGTTAAAATAAACAGATGTTCTGCTGAAGTGTGTTATAATGGATAGAGCACAATATTGAGTCTATTCATAATACAAACACACAAGCTTGGCTTTCACCCTTATACCCTTATATAATGATGTGACCTTGGGTAGAAGGCTGTTTTCATTTTTTGTTTTGCTTTCATTTTGGTGCTGGGGATCAAACCCAGGGCATGGTGTGTCGGGGGTAAATACTCTACCACTGATGTTTTTAAATCTTGTTTATCCCATCAATAAAATGAAATTACACTATCACTTTTATAGAACTAATATATGTAAAATATTTGAGTGGGGATGAGGGAGTCTTGGTTTATCTCTTTTGACTGATGAAGTGAAACCATTCATGTTGATGGCTACAACTATTACTTGTTGACGTATCCTTGTCATATTATTTTCCCGTTGTTGTTTTAATTCTTTCCCTTCTGTTTAATTGCTTGCCTTGCCCAGTGGATTCATCCTAGTAGGATTCTTGGAATTGCTGTCTTCATTGTCTTTTTTAAAGAATATTCTGCAGAAAATTTTGGGGTGATGGTTTGGGCATCACTAATTTCTTCAGGTGTCCTTTAGCATGAAAGTATCTTCTTCGTCCATCTATTTTGAGGGATAATCTTGCAAGGTACGTCAGTCTGCATAGGAGGTTGCTTTCTCTCGGGGCTTGATGTACTTCTCTCCAAGCTCTCGCCGTAAAGGTTTCACTTAAGAGGTCTGCTATGATTCTGGTGGGTTTTCTTTTATAGGTTATTTGTTTCTTTTCTCTAACAATTTTAATATTCTGTTCTTGTGTTGAATTTCTGTAATATTGACTATTACATACTGGGTAATAGTTTTTTCTGATCATGACTTCTTGAACTTCTGTATGCCTCACTTATCAATATATCTCAAATTCTTTCTCTACATTTGGGAAGTTTTTAAATGTTTCTTCTGTGCATGTTTGTTTATGTCTTTTGTGCTAGCTTTTGATTCTTCATTCATTCCAATTAATATTATGTTAGTCTTCTGTGCATCATCTAGCACCTGTTGGGTTGATTCTTTTGTGGTCCCTTGCTATATTTAGGTGGCTTTTCATTTGATGATCTCTAAGCACAACTGTGTCTTCTAGATCTGATATTTTGTATTCATATTGGTTGATTCTTTTGTGTATAATTTCAGTAGAAGTTTTAATATACTGGGTTTCACTTGAGTCTGTTTTATGGAATCTAGTTCTTTTCTATGTTGTATTTATGATTTTCATATCTTTCCTAAATTCCTCTATATTTTATCTGTATCTAGTCTAGATCCACTAATCATTTCCTTCATCACAGCAATCATACTTTTAATTATCTCTGTTTTATTTTTCCCAAGAGACTTACTGATATGTTTTGTTACTTCTACTGTTACCATTTCAAAAAAATCTCAGCTAGGTGGTTTCTGATTATCATCTCAAATACCCTTTGATTTGCTTTAGGTGGGTTGGACTTCTGGGTTGCATCTTACTTCCATGTTTTCTCATTTTCTGTTTTTGTTGTTGTTTATTTATTTGTTTTGTATGTTGAGGCTTATACATTGCTTATGGAGGTAGCTTTTTTTTAGATTTTTTTTTTTTTTTTTTT
>NDGM011075158.1:0-21485 GCA_002564305.1 Octomys mimax
CTCAGGGCCGCTCCTCCTCAGGGCCGCTCCTCCTCAGGGCTGCTCCTCCTCAGGGCTCCTCCTTAGGGCTGCTCCTCCTCTTCCTCCTCAGGACCGCTCCTCCTCAGGGCCGCTCCTCCTCAGGGCCCGGGCCGCGCTGGTGGGAGCAGCGCGAGGCGGCTGACGGTCAGCACTGCGTGGAGGCCGCGCTGCGTTGGCCAAATCTGCTGCGCCAAGCGGTTCGGAACCCTCGCGTCGGCTCGTCCTGGACCGGGCTTGCTGTTGTGCCCCAGCCGCTCTGCATGCCGACCTTCCTGCGGGGATAGGTGGCTTCTTCCAAGGTGCAGCAACGTTACGCCAGCCCTCCGCTCCGCGCCTGAGGGACACGCGTGCCCTGAGTCCGTCCCTCACAGTGTGTGAACAGGCGCGCATTAAGACGTGGACTTCAACGGGATTGACAATTAAATCACACCTGCAAAACATCGGTCGGTTCAGGTGACATTTTGGCCATCTAGCATTTCTCTGTGCATGAAAATGCACAGACTCACATTCTGAGTCAACGTGTGTGTGTGTGTTCTTTTTGAGACAGGGCCTCGCTTCGCAGTTCAAGCTGGGTCTTGAACTCACGATGTAGCCAGGCTGACTTCAAACTCAAGGTAATCCTCCTGCCTCAGCCTCCTGAGTGTTGGGCTCTACTGTGTGCCACCACACCCAGCAAGAGGCGAACTCTCGGAACAGAGTATTAAAAGCAGAAAACCCACAAGTCCTGGCAGCCGCTTTACCTGTTCACCAACTGACACAAAATGACTAGTTTAGACTTAGGGGCGCAGCCTCTGCCTGGCAGTGTGAGGTCTTGAGTTCAATTTCAGGTACCAAAATGTTTTAAATGACCAGTTCAGTTTTTTTGCTATGCAATCATGAAAGGCTTGAATGCAGTGGTTGACCTGAATACAATTCATTCGCGACCCGAGTTGGGGAAAGACTTAAGCACGAGAACTGAGGGTGCGCTGTGTTCTCCTGCTCTGGGGTTGGTTGGCAGGGGCAGCGCTCAAGACGTGTCTGTGCACATCCTCCTGAAGAGCGCATCACCCAGAAGCCAGCGCTGGTGCCTCGATGTCCGCATCAGGAGACTCTCTGGCCTGGACTGTGGAGCACAGCAGCTCCTCAGTCCGGACAATCGTGCCTCAGTGTCCCTGCTTTTCATCAGTTCATCTAGACATCTGGGTGCTGGCTGAAAGAGGAACACGTGTCACTTTTTGCACGTCAGCCTTTCCTAGCAGTTTGAGACACATGTCCCCAGAAGCAGGCAGGATCAGCTCTTCACCGTAGTGCAGGGCTCTCAGCTTTACAATGCAGTGGGCCACTAAGATGATGCTCTCGGGCAGACACAGTTGATGAGGTGGTGGCTTCTCTTCTTCCTGCTCACATTTCTCCTGAAAATCTCCTGCGGCTTCTTTAATGTGGGGTGCTTGGTCTCAACCCAGCCGGGCAGTTTGGCAGGTGTCCTGGCTTCACCAAGCAGCTGTCGCCACACCTTATGCTAGCAGGCTTGAAGAATATGAACTTCAGCAGGGCTCTTGGCATCTTCTTTCAAGTGCAGCCTCTCTTTTTTTGGCATCTTAGAGTCCATGGCTGTCTTGTCACTGGGCCTTCCTCCCTTTTCAAAGAAGCTCTCCAGCTGTCACTCACTGTGGCCAAGCATGTGGTACTAGCACACTGAGGACTGAGACAAGTACAACATGCACGAGGCCCAGACAAGAGCGGTAAATAAAGTAATGGGCAGCTACATGTGGACTAAAATAAATGTGGATTCTGGCTGAAGTCTGCCCCCAGATGTACAACTAAAGTTAATCAACTCTCTTGCCATTACAAAGCCTGTCATCTGATACAGTTCACTTGCCATTTGCCCCTCACCGAGGAGGATCTGATGTGAGTCTGCAGTACGTGGCTTACGGCGGTCACTGTGCCAGCAGCCTCTCTGCCATGCTAATCTGCATTTCCAGCCACTCGCGGGCACTTGCATCACTGCCTCAGCTCCACCTCTGATTGTAAGGCATTGGATTTTCACGAGGAGCCACAGCCTAGGTCCCTGCATGGGCAGCCCACAAGAGTATCTGCACTCCCACAAGAATCTGATGCCAACGCTGGCCTGACCAGAGACAGAGCTCAGGCAGTGATGCGCTCAGTGGGGAGTGACTGTAAACTCAGACGCACGTTAGCAGGGGCTGGACTACACAGAGCCCATGAGTGCAGCACAAAGCGCACAGTTCCTGAGATGCCGCGTCCACAGATCACAGCTCTGTCTGTGATGAGGGCCTGGTGGCAGATGACTCCGGTGCAAGTGTGGGGAAGGAGAAGTCACAAGCAGACAGGAGGCAGAAAGGATGGATGGGCCAGTCTGATGCTGACAAATAAGTGCTCAAAAACTGCTAGGCTGTCATCCAAGGGAAGCCAGCAGCAACCCCAGGGTGGCCACCCAGAGTGTCCTGCTGCCTCCTCCTCACACCTGCCATGGCTGGGCCTGCTTTCTGCCATCACCCCCAAACCTTACTGGGCAGCATGGTCTGTGGCATCCCTGTCCTTCTGTGGTTTAGAACCTTCTAGTGCAGAGTTAGTTCCATCTTCAAGCTATCCCACAGTGGGCAGCAGCAGCCCTGCCCGCAGCTCTTGGGTCCTCACATATGTCCCCGACATTCTCTGAGCCCCTTCTTACCCAGCAGTGTTGCTAGTCCTTGTGGGGCTACCTGCCAGCCACCACGCCCCACATCAGGGGGGTCAGAGGAGCCCTGCTCCTTTCGGGGCTGAGCAGTATGAAGGACCAAGAATCAGGTGCGGGGGTCACCTTCTGGGCCTCCTAGCAGACAAGCTGGGAACGTGCTCAGGGCACATGTGCACACCCACGTATGCACACAGGTCTGTGTGTACCTAAGAACACGCCCACAGGGACGGGCGCACACAGGCACTCGGGTATGTGCACACACGCTCGTGAAAAGGCCTGTCTAGGAGATCACGAGTCTGCACTGAGTCCCACGCACTTCCCGGCGTTCCTGCTCCTCCTCATTCCAGCTCTGTGTTTCTTCTCCCTCTCTCAACACCCAGCTCCCAGGCCCACATCCTCCTGCCTTCCTTTGTTCAGCCTCAGCGTGTGTCCTGCTCTGTGTGGGACTTGGGAGAACTCTCCTTGCCTGCTGATCTCCATCTGAAGTTCACTTTTCCTTCTGCTGTTGAGCTGGGGTGGACCCAGGGCCATGGATGCGCCGAGCAAGCGCTGGGCACTGAGTCCCACCCTGGCCATGTGCATACGGCACTTTGAATCCCTCTCCCCATGACAAATAAAATCAAGCCATGCAGCCCCAGTTCAGATTTGGCAGCCCCACCCTCCTGGGAAGTCCCTGCCGAGGATACAGTGCGTTTCTGCTGTTAACACTTCATGTACATTTATGGGCTGTTGTAGGCTTTCAAGACTGTAAGTCTAACTCTAAATGAAACAGTTGCCAAGGCAACTGGGCAAAGACACAACCCATTCTGCAGTCACCATATGCAGGTGACTCACAGCTGAGGGGGAAGGGAGGCGGTGCTCGGCCAGAGG
Source organism: Octomys mimax (assembly GCA_002564305.1). NCBI lineage: Eukaryota > Metazoa > Chordata > Mammalia > Rodentia > Octodontidae > Octomys > Octomys mimax. The sequence continues at coordinate 3,569 of NDGM011075158.1, forward strand.
AGAGGGCAGAGGGAGCCACGGCCTCCTCCGCTGAGAGGCTCCCCAGCTGCAGGCGGCCGGTGCCCTCCCCTCAGCCCCAGGGTCGCGATGATCGAATGAGATGCTGAGGCCAAAACACTTTCAGGTGTCTTTCAAAAATAGGATGAGGAGTGGATGGTTACACAGAGTAGCGTAAATATCCCTGGCACAGAAATAGTAGTTTTCCTCAATTTTGGAGTTGACCACCATGAGTCTGCGCGCAGAATGACCCCTGCGCCCCGCACGTGCAGAGCCCTAGCTGAGGTCTCCCCCTCTCTCCGGACTGTCCCGCTACCTGGGGCCGTCCTAGTGACCTCCAGGACTAGTGGTGCCCCTGCTACATAGTCGATGTTTCAAAGATGCTTGTGGACCATGCAGGAAGCTCAGCTCCCTCCCCAGGACTGCATGACATTATTTAAATTAAAATCTCTAAAAAACACTGCTGTGAATGAGTGACTGAACCTTCGAAGCACTGGCTTCTGCTTGCCCCCTGCTGGTAAGAAGCTGCAGTTGCAGTAAATGTGTCTAAGGACAAGAAATCCAAGAGACTGAATTAGAAGCCAGCCTGAGTTCCCCAGAAGAAATGCAACCATCATGTCTCACAGACACGCACTAATTTAAAAAATAAAATTACTGGTGAGTTAGCTCAGTGGCATAAGCACCTGCCTGGCAAACATAAGGTCTGGAGTTTGATTCCTGGTATCAAAAAAAAAAAAGGTATTAAAAAAAATAAGATAAAACTCTCTTTAGAAAGAAAAAAGAATAAATACTACCTGAACCCACCAATGTGGGTTACTTCCAGGAATAGTTTTGTCTTCCCTCTTTACCACACTTAGGTTCTGAACCTCCCTTGGGTAACTGACTACACAGAGCGCAGACTGCGGGGTCAGCCACCTCTGGGGCAGCTCCACAGCCTTGGGCACAGATGAGCGTGCTAGCCACCACCCTTCTACCTCAGCACGGACATGCCCTCCTCCCTGTCCTGCCACCTGAGCCCTGGGTCCTCCACTGTGCCCGTCTGCTCTTCTACTCAACCACTAGCTGAATGTGCCACGTTCTTCAGAGGCGTGGCTCATTGGTCCTTGCATGACTAATTACCTCGTGTGACATCTTCCAGGTTCATCCCTACTGTCATGTGTAGCACAGTATGTTTCCTTTTTGAAGCTGAATGATATCCTGCTGTGAGGGATATCAGGTAACACGTGTGTCACCTGTCATGCATGCATTTGGGGGCCAGTTTTCTGACAGCAACCAGGCTGTGCTCACATGACTATGGGCAGGTGATGTCGGGAGGCCCAGTGGGTGCCCCGGAATGCATCTCCCACAAGGACATCACCCAACGCCCTGTGCAGAGGGGACACAGGTCTGTTCTGGGCTAGCGCCGATGGTGACGATGACCGTTCCTGCACTCGGTGAACACGCTGCCTCTGACACCATGACATCCCTGTCATTCCTGCACCACGGAGTCAACTGGGACACAGAAGAGGGCTGCGAACCCAAGCCCTGGCTTCTTGGCCAGGAGGTCACTCCCCATGCAGCAGAGGCTGGACTGCCACCCCCAGAATGCCAGTGCCCTGTTGCGCGGCCACCCAAGCCCTGTCCCAGATCCTCCCTGCCCGGCCAGCCCAGCAGTCCCCAGCCTTCCCATAGCTGCTTCTCCCATCCTGGCCCAGGCTCAGTGTGGCCTTCATCATGGACATTGGCTGGTAGTTTCCTTTTTTGAGGCTCTGTGTGGTTTTGGTAGCAGGGATGCTGGCTTCTTAGGATGAGTTTGGGAGCATCGCTTCCCTCTGTCCTACACGAGAAGCCTGGGGAGGACACGTGCGGCTTCCTCTCCAGTGCCCCGGCAGGATTCAGCAGCAAAGCCCCGGGCCGGCTTTCCGCAGATGGTTTGATTCCTGATTCCCACACTCATCTCGCAGCTAGAGCTCTTCCGTCTTCCTGCTTCAACTTAGGTGGGTCTCTAGGACTTTCTCCATCCCTTCTAGAGCCACCAATTATTGGAATCTAAGCTCTCGGATTTCAGGGGTGTCTTTTGTACTTTTGCTCTTTTCATCAAATTATATGAACGTTGGCCTTTTCTTTCTCTTGGCTAACATTGGCAAAGGGTCTATCAGTCTTGCTTATCTTTTCAAAGAACCAACTGGATTAATTCATCCTTTGCATTTTTTGCAGGCTCAGTCTCATTCGTTTCTCCTTTGATCCCTGTTATTTCTCTCCCACTGTTGCTTGGAGGTGTGGTACAAAGCTCCATCATTCACACTGCTTTCATTGTGTCCACAGGTTCTGATGCGTCCTGTTTCCGGGATTGTTTAATTCTAGGAGTTTTCAAATTTCTCCTCTGATTCCTTCAGCGGCACACTGATCATCCGAGAGTAAGTTACTCGGCTTTCCGTGTTTGTGTAGCTTCTGTGGTTTCTTTGCTACTTTACCCCACTGTGATTTGAGAAGATGGTGAGATTACTTCAGGTCTGCTGTGCGGGCTCAGACTCGTCTGCAGCCTACGTCGGGTGCACTCAGAGATGAGCTGTGTGTTCTGGGGCGGCTGGCCGTGTGCTCTGGAGGCCTTGTCAAATCCACTTCATCGACCTCTTGCCTTAACTCTGACGCCCCTAGGTTGGTTTTTGTGTGGCTGTGAAGGTGTGTGAGAAGCCACCCTCTGTGGTCCACAGGGCAGCCTGTCCTTTTGTGTCAAGTAGTGCTTACTCTATGAACCTGTGCATACAGACATCCAGCATGCATATTTACAATTACTGCCCTTTGTGGTCAACTGTTTACTTTTCCAGTATGCATGGCTGTCTCTGTCTCTTCCAACCAGAGGCAGCCCTGGTTGGAAGTCAGCTGGGGGATTTATGTCCCTGCTCCTGCTTGCTGCTGGGTTCCGGCTGCCCTAAGACCATCCCACCCTCACTTCCGGTCCGATGTCATTGCCAGCAATGTCTCTTGTGATGGGGAGGGGCTGCTGGTCTGGGTCTCTGCTTGGAGAGCTGAAGCCGCCTGCCGTGCGTGTCAGTGCTGAAAGCCTCTCAGTGCTGTGCTCCCTCTTGGTGTTGGTTGCCCCCATTCCCACACGTGGAACGCTCCCCAGTGAGGATCACCCTTTCCCTTGCCTTGTAACTGCACCGTTGCTGTCTTTGTCCCTGTCTTTTGCCTGCAGTGCTGGCTGGGAGGTGGACATGAATTTCTTCAGCTTGCATTTATTGTGGAAAGTGTTGATTTCCTCTTTCATTCTGAAGGACAGCCTCAAAGGATGTGCTAATCTGGGTGGGAGGTTATAACCTTTCATGGCTTGAAATACCCTGATCCAAGTCCTCCCGGCCTTGAGGGCTTCTGTTGAGAAATCTGCTGTTACTGGGCAGAGGGGGCTGCACTTAGGAGCGATGTGCCTTTCTAACACCTCCCAGGATCCTTTTCTTGCTCAGAATGTCTGCATTTTTACTGAGAGAGAGAAGCTTCACCATTGCATCTGCTGGGCCCCGAAAGCTCACTTCCTCAGCGTGCCTCTCGGCCCCACTTGGCGTGCTTCCCATGGAGATTTCAGCAGCTGGGTTTGGGGCCTTAGTCTGTGTTCTTATACCCTCATCTAGTCCAGTGAGCTTCTTTTCTTTCAGCTTCATCCAAGATCTCACAAATCCCCTGCTCTTCCTCCTCCTCTTCCTCCTCCTCCTCCTCTTCCTCCTCCTCCTCCTCCTCTTTAATCGTCTGAATATCTGGTGCCTCCACGTGTCTCCATGTCTCCACATGCTTTTTTCTGGTGACTTTGTCGACTACCAAGACTTTTCATTCCACTTTTTATTTAACTTCGTGAGGATTTTATCTCCAGAATTTCTGCTTGGTTCTTCCTTAGAACCCCACCTCTGACTGAGGTGGTCTTTTCTACCCTTGACTCTTTCAGCTGCCAGGTTGCATCTTCTCCAAGCTCACAGTCACTCCAGCTGCCCATTTCTTACCTCTGCAGAGTTCCATCCACTTTGTCCTGTGCAGGGCCAGCTTCTTGTGGGCTGATAAGTTTGTGGATGTGCCTTGGGCACCTGTTTTCTCATTTGAAATGTTCTTGAGTGTTGAGATTTGCAGTCAGTTGGGAAGGACAACTCTCCCGTGTCACAGAGGCTCTAGGTGGCTTCTTCTGTGTGTCATGCCATCCCGCGGCTGTCCCCATGTGCAGGTTCCCACTGGCTTTGTCTTGGATGCAGAGTTCCACCCCAGCAAGGCTTTGAGAGGAGAGGTGACATCAGTGCTTGAGAAGTGAGGCACGTAAAATTCGGTAATTGATAACTTGTTCAGGGCAGGCCAAATAGCTCAGCAGATTAAACACCTGCAAGCAGGCACAGGGGCCAGGGGTTCAATTCCCAGGCCTGCAGTGCCACCCTGCTCCCAAGGTGCATTGAGAGGGCAGTTGAGGCTGGGCTTGATGGTACACATCTGTAATTGCAGCTCTTAGGAGGCTGTAAACAGGCGGATCAGTATGAGTGCAATCTAGTAGTGAGACCCTGAACACCCTGTAGACCTTTCGCTAAAATACAAAAAAAAAAAAAAATTGATAACTTGTTCAAAAAGATCTCTGATGTTCTAGCCTAGGAAGAGGCAGTGACAGAAAAATAAACATGAATAATACTCAGATTAATACTGATAGAGAAGGAAGGAAAAGGCACAGAGGAAGAGCAACTGTGGTCGCGCCAGCCCTGGTACTCAGCCACGGACCGGCGTCTCGTTGGGCTAGAGAGCAGGACTCCAGGCTTCTGAACCAGAACCTTCCTGTGCTAACGAGGAAAGAGCAGTGGCCACTGGCATGGAAGCTGCAGCGGGCTTAAAAGTGGGTGATGGGAAGAAAGGCAAGAAAGCTTTTGTACGGAAGTGTGCCAGTGCCCGCTGCCGAGGAGGGCGGCAAGCACAGGGCCGGGCGTGTCTGTGATCTCTTTGGGCGGAAGACAGGCCAGCCTGCTGGATTCTCTTACACAGAGGCCAACAAGAGCAACGGCATCGCCTGGGCAGAGGATACATTCATAGAGCATTGGGAGAGTCCCTGTAAGTACATCCTCAGAGCAAAATGACCTTCGCCCGCGTCAGGAAGGGAGAAAGGGCAGACTTAGTATCTCACCTCCAAAAGGCTGCCAATGCGGAACCGTCACTGCCTCATTTGTTACAGAGCAGAGAGGCCTCGTGGCCTTTGTCCATGTGCCATAGTTTGATCGATCTCATACACCAGAACTCAGATCACAAGTGGCTGACAGAATATTTTTGTTGGACAGTCCTGATTTAAGTAAAGTTGGTTTGTAGTTAAATGGATATCTTTTTTCCCCTCAAGCTTTGATAGTAATTCCAGCTCAGTAAATACTCTCACTGTTTTCCCTTCCGAATACATGGTTGGATTGATTAGCAATATTCAACTTTTCACAGGTTAAGAATGTCACCTCCAAACTTCTGATGGTTGGTTTTATATTTAGATTTATATAACTGGCTACATGACTATGTTTAAATACTGGGAGAATCCTTCATTGTCTCAAAACCAAGCAAGACTCCCCTGTCTCAATTTGTGTTTTTTATTCTCTTAATGGAAGTCGTCTTGACTATACCAATTTAATTAGAATTCCCTATATCGAAAAGATGCTGCCTTTCATTTACTGAAAGGCATTCTAGTGTGGTGATTGTATAATACCAAATAAGGAATATTTAACATTTCTCACACTTTATAGCTGGTCTGTAAGCTCAGATCCTTTTAAGAAGTAGCCAGATTTAACAGCAAGGTGGACGTTACGCCTGAGCTCCTTAGGTCAGATAACTTCTATTCAGGATAGCATCGAAACAGCTATTTAAAAACACAAGATTGAAGCTCCTGCTGTCTAGGTGGCTGGTAAGTGTTGCTCCTGTCTGCTCACTGGAAGGATTACAGTGGGGAAGGTACAACATAAGGACAAATTTTTATGTGACCCTAATACTTAATTAAAACCACATCAGATTGATAAAAAGGAAAAGACACAAAGGAAAAAGAAAGAGGGGCGAAAGCGGAGAGCTAGATGCAGTTATTGAAGGGACAGAAAGACAGTGATCTCAGGACAGTGGCAGGCGTCTGTCCCTGTACCCATGAGCTCTCAGTCGACGACCTGCCTCAAGCCCCTCCCACCACTGACTTCAGGCAAGTCCAGGATGAGAAGAGACAAGGGACAGGCCCAGGTCATTGTGGCAACGGTTGGTGCGAGGGCACCCGCCCACCTGGTCCTGGGCATCCCCACTCACAGTCCCTCCAGAATGGCTCGGCAGGCACTTAGGCCAGTGGTGGCCATCTGCGACCTCTTTCCTGGGGCCGCTCTGGGGTCAGGCGCCTCTCACGAGGTTCGGTCTTCTTCTTCCTTTGAATTCCACCCACACTGTCCCCTCAAGATTATCTCTTCTGTGCCGTGTCTCCGGCAGGTCTCTCCCAATCTGCAGACATCTAAGCAACCCCAGGTGTGTCTTCTTCCTTCCTTTCCACTCTGGCTCCCAGAGGTCCCTGCACATGCCCTTTGCCAGTGGGCAGTCACCTGAAGTGAGGCTCAGGGCTTTCCACTCACGGCATCAGCCCAGAGCTCAAAAGCCAGCATATGCAGCCTCTCCAGCTGGGGCTTGGGGTGCTCGCCCATAACTGGTCTCACTGCGCCAGCTGTTGAGGAACAGAGGAAATCAGCTGTGGTTTTCCTACCCTTGCTAGAAGCAATCTCTGGATGGCAGCAGCCACAAAGGATGAACTGTGCTGAGTTCTGTGGATGTGGGTGCTGTGGCCCAGCTTGCCGAGCAGCTGACTGTCCTGTGACACGCTATGAGCAGAAGGACGCTGTCCTCAGGAGAAGGCTGACGCCCAGCACTGGGTCGAGTGTTGGGCTCCCTAGGGTCCGGTTTGCTTTATAAGAAAATACATTAGTGAATGCTCTTATGCGAGAGCAAGAAACTCATGGGATCTAGAACCATCTCTAAGTGCAGACTGTATTCCTTAAGATGTGCGCTTTGCTCACATAAGGTAGATTTCTCTGCAAAACTTTTACATCTTCTGATATTTGTTAATTTGTGAAGATGGAACAGACTTTAAAGCTCATTTGGAAACTTCACATTCATATGCAAGCAGATTAGCAGGACAATCTGGTCTGAGCAGATGCTGACAGCCAAACCTGCACGGCTGCCTGTCAGGAACAGACTGGACAGGGCTGTTCATGGTCACTTTCCAGTGTCAGCTCCTCCATGTCACTGAGCCCTGTGCTTGAGTTTGAGGCCATGAAATGTGTCCTAAATGTGACCCTGAGGTGTAGTTTCTCTCTAGTACCTCACTTTCCAGGCACGCCTTCGCCAGTCTCCTCTGCTTCGTAGCCCATGCAGTGGCCTCCTGTTCCAGTGACAGGTGCTGAGACCATCAACTCACGAGAGAGGAGATCCTAGCTCAGGGTCTCAGCTGTGCATGGCTGCCCTATGGCCTTGGGCCCACAGCCAGGAAGGCATCGTGACGTCAGCACATGGCAGGCCATCCCCTCATGGCCTGGATGTGAGGGTGGCGGAGAGGGAGGCCGGCTTCGGTGTCTCCCTCCTGGGCACAGCACAGTTACCAGAAATTTCCTGTCAACCCCAGCTCTTGAAGGCCCCATTCCCATAGTGTGATGTCCCCAAGGTCAGCACCTGGGCCGTGGCGGGAGCTGTGCCCAGACCACAGCTCAGCTGGTGTGGTGGTGAGGGCTCCCACAATTCTTTGTTGTTGTTGTTGTTTTTAATGTATTTGGTACAGTGTCTTACTCCACAGCACAAACTCCTAGTGATCCTTCTGTCTTCAGCCTGCCCAGCGCTGGGATCACGGGCACGCACCACCATGCCCAGATTCAGTCCCTGGCTCCACGCGCCTGGGCAGGGCCAGTGCAGCATGCAGTACAAGGGCTGGAACTCCCATCCCTGTGCGTGCTAAGCAGGTGCTTAGTCCACTGAGCTGTCTCACTTGCCTACAGTTCTTTCTTTGAGTCTGGAACTTTCATAGAAGGCTATGTGCTCAGCCCTCTATTAGCTTTTATTTTGAGACTGGGTCTTGCTACGTTGCCCAGGCTGGTCTCCAGTTCCCCACCTTCCTGTTTCAACCTCCCAGAGCCCTTGCAGGATTTTTCTCAGCTGTGAAGCACCAGTAGCCTCTGCCTTCTCACAGCCTCCATCCGTGATGCTTTCTGGGATATTTCCTTGCATAGGTTCTGCCCCTTACAGCTTCTGGTGGCTTCCTACCTCCTTAACAAGAGTGACTAACCCCCACCTGTGCAGAGTGTCCTAGTGGGGCGATTTCAGACCTAGCTTTGGACCTAAGGCAGGTCAGGGATGCTTCCGTGCTTCTCCTGCTGGACGCTGCTGTCATTGGCATTTGGAGCTCAGTCTGGACGGTGTCTGCACTCTGTGGGATGAGACTTTGGCAAGCTACCCAGTATTAATTTGGTTGTGCGGTAAGAAAAAAGAAGATATGTCATTTCAATGAATCCTGAAGGATTTGATCACAGAATGTCATGGGAAAGGAAACGTGAGGTGATTTCCCTGCTTTTCTATGACAACAGAGGAAGGTGCCACCGTGCTTGCCCAGGATCGGCTGTTTGGTCACAGAGTGACCTCCAGTGCTGAACGAGAACGATGAGCCACACACGGTGCTTCCACTCGGAGGATGAATGAGACACGGCAGCGGCCCCCAGGTGCTGCGAAGGCCCCTGGCTGCTGCCATGCACACAGCTGGGTGGCCAGGCTGCGGCAGCCACGTCCGCACCGCGGCTCCGGTTACCTGTGGGCCCGGACAGCCCTGTTAGAGCTACCTCATTCTTCTTGTTAAACTTTTGAGATGCCCGCGCCACAAGCCTGTGTGCAGGCTGAGTCTGTAGTGACCTTTCACATATAAATGCTGCAGAAAGACTCCTCACTGATTTAGTATGTATTGATTTTTCGCTAAGGTTACTGCATCCACTCCCTGCACGCTGCCTCACCCTGGCCGGTCCATTCCTTCTACCTGCTCTCCTAGAACTGAGCCTCGATGAACCTATGAGGTTACAGCTCTTTCAGCATTTGTCATCTTCAACCAGAGAGACTAAGATCAAAATTTTAAACCACTATTCAAAATTCATAAAACTACACATGAAAGAGATATGAATAAGTAAGCTTTCAAATGCACTAAGATTTCTAATATGCCTTCTGTGCCTTAAACATCAACAAAAGTAAGAAACACGCCACTTTGTCTTACCTTAATCTGTCTGGTGTACCCCACATTTTGTGCTTTTTATGTTCTCTTGGAATACAGCCTTTGCTAGCTACTTTGAGGTCGAGACTTTCCCGTGCTGTCGGCCTGCGCCCTCTGCTGGCCGGCGCTGCTCAAGGCGAGCCCGAGTGCCTGCCGCGGGATGCACGCTGCCTGGAGCGCTGATCTTGTGCTGCGGTTGCCTGGCAACAGATGCTCGCCCAGAACTCTGAGTTTCCCAGTGGCTTCCTCCTCGGCTCCAGATCAGCCAACTAGGATTCCAGAACCCCGCAGAAAGGGTCAGCTTCTCAGACTAGAATAGCAAAAGGCCCGATTATTGTTTTAAAAGCAGCCCTTTGGGAGCTAAGGATGAGCGTGGTGGTAGGGCCTTGCCTGCATGCAGGAGGCCCTGGGTTCGACCCTCAGCACTGCGAAAAGACTTCTGTGAAAATGTCTTAAGACCCGATCCTAGACTAAGACTGGCATTGCACTTTCGCGGGAAACGTTTCATGGTCGAGTAAGGAGAGGCTTTTCTGTCTCCGAGTGTTGCGTCTGTCACTTGCAGCGGTGTGCTGAGGCCGCCCTGGTCCCTAAGATGACGGGGACGATCGTTCCTGCCATTTCGGATCACTGCAAATATAAATGACTCCGTGGACAAGGTTAGGCCCGGTGCCAGCCTCCAATCACTAACCAGACGCGCCTTCCTAGTGGGTGCGTCGTTACATCCTGAGGTGCGGGAAGGCCCTGGCTCCTTCTCAATCCTCAGAAGGCTAAGGGACAAATAACACTAGGACCCATCAGGCCCACAGCGTTCCCTGGAGACGCAGCAGCTCTGTCCCCAGGCCTCGGATACGGTGGGCTGAATGAGGAGGCGCGGAGGTGGCTGAGCAGGGACCAAAGTCGCCAGGCACCTCGGGACCCGCCCCTTATAGAATATGCATTATCCGCGGGCCTGGGGACCCTCCCCTAATGGAATATGCATAACTTGAAGTCCTCCAAACCCTCCTTCTTATGGAATAAGTATAAGCTAGGGCCCCTGCGGATCCTCCCTCTCATAGAATATGTATGAGCTTCAGGGCTTCGGAACCTATCTCTTGTAGATTATAAATTATCCGCCGGCCATGGGGCCCGCCCCTCATAGAATATGCATATTTGATGGCACCGTCCCTCATAGAATATGCATCACCCGCGAGGCTTCCAGACCCTACCTCTTCTAGAATATGCATACACTTTGGGCCTTGGGACTCGCCCCCTCATAGAATATGCATGATCCGCGGGCCTCCCGGGAGCGCAGCGCCCATTGAGAGCGGCTCAGGCTCCCCGCGCTGTGCAGAGGCGCGAGCCGCCTGGACCCGCGTGCAGCTAGTAAGCGCCTCTGCCCTCGCCAGAGCCGGCGCGGGCCCGGGAGGGGACAGTGAGCCGAGGCCAGGGGCGCCCGCCCGGGCAGGTGGCCGCGCTCGGTGAGCCGGCCCAGGCCCTCCCGAGCTCCCAGCAGGGCGCGGGGTGCGCGGAGCGGGGGCGCGAGGGCGGGAGGCCGGGAGCCCGGGAGCTTGCGCGGCCCCGCCGTCCGTCTCCGCGCGGGCCTCGGCCGTGGGCGCCCTCGCGCGTGGGGAGCGCTGCAGCCCGTGCGCCCCGAGCCCCTCCGGGAGCGGGCGGGAGGGGACCCCGAGCCGCACGTCTCTTCCAGCGCGGGGAGGCGACGCCGTTGCGCGACCCAAGCACCCCCAGCCCCGGCTCTCCTGCGCCCCGGACCGCGCCTGCCGCCCCGAGCGAGCGCGCAGCATGGGCTGCCTGGGCAACAGCAAGACGGCCGAGGACACGGGCGTGGACGAGAAGGAACGGCGCGAGGCCAACAAGAAGATCGAGAAGCAGCTGCAGAAGGAGCGCCTGGCGTACAAGGCCACACACCGTCTGCTGCTGCTGGGTAAGGGGGCGCCGACCCCCGACCCGCACCCGGAGCCCGGGCTCGGCTCCCTGAGGCAGAAGGGTCCAGTCCGGTCTGGCCGCTCGGCAGCGGTGGGGACGGCAACGTGAGCGAGCGGCATAGGGTGACCGCCGTCTGTCTGTTTGTTCCTAGGGGCTGGAGAGTCTGGAAAAAGCACGATCGTCAAGCAGATGCGGATCCTCCATGTCAACGGCTTCAACCCCGAGTAAGGAGTTCGTCCGGCCGGCTGCGGGGCTCGGCGTCCACACTGCGCATTTTGCCACCTCCCCGAAGCGCTGGCTCCAAGTTCCCTGACCGGAGTACATGTTAGGGGAAAAACAGACATTTGCTGTCAAATTTGGCCTATTTAGCGAATTCTGGCGCTATTCAGTTAAAAAGTGATTTGCTTGAGCAAATGCAGTCTGTTGGTTTCTTAGGTATGGATGATGGAGTTGCCCCCGGCGCGTCCACCCAATGCCTTTGTCTCTTTTGTGTGTCTGGGTTCCCCAGTGGGGACCAAAACCCAGGCAGCCCGAGCCCCTTATGTAAAACGCAGCATTCACCTGCAGCCTGCACAAACACTTTCACACTCGTCAGATCACCTCTGGAGGGTTATCAACACCACATAACAGATTGTGGTGCTGCAGTGTCAAGGAAGTGGTGGCCAGAAAGCATCAGATTCGGTTTTCCAGATATTTTTATCCCTAGTTGGTTGAGGCCCGTTGAATATCCGTGACCTCTTCACTGAGTGTTGCCTGCCCGCGTCTGTTTCAGTCAATGACTGCGAGGACCTGGGTAGATTAAACATGGGCCTAGGTGTATTCATGTGCCATATCTATAATACCGTCACCGTGTTTTTGTATGAGCTACATGATTCTTTAAGCTGATGGGTGCGCTTGGGTTTGTCTGCCAGATAAGGAATGTTTTCGTTTCCCAGGTAAAAACTTTGCAAACATTCATTAATGAAACGCATCTGCCCACAGCCTCACTGGAAATTTGAAATCCCACTCAAATGATTCTAGTCAGTGCTGAGGGTGAATTAAATTAATAACAATTTTGTTTCCACACAGGGAAAAAAAACAGAAAATTCTGGACATCCGAAAAAATGTCAAAGATGCTATTGTGGTAAGGACTTTTCCTTAAATGTTTGCTAAGCTGAAAAGTTACATGCTCTAGGCTCTGAAACCACGTAGGCAGAAATTATGGACTGAGGCTGGTCATGCGTGGACCCTACTGTTATGTTTCTCTGTCCCCCCACTTTAGACGATTGTCTCAGCAATGAGCACCATCATCCCTCCAGTCCCACTGGCCAACCCCGAAAACCAGTTCCGGTCAGATTACATCAAGAGCATCGCTCCCATCACTGATTTTGAATACTCCCAGGTAAGCAAATCCTTGCCAAACTATTTTAAGCAGTGAAAGACAGAGCTACTTGAGATAACACTAAGACGAACTCTGCAATCTCTTCAAAAGCTAGCTCTCTGAACAGTCCCTCTGGAGGAAGACATTTGTGCTTGTGCTGACCGACAGCTAGGAAGGCAGCAGACCCTTGAGCAGTGTCAGGGGCGTCTTCTCCTACGTGCTGTTTACATGAGCAGTGTAGCTTTATCCCAGATAGCAGCAAGGCAGCCACAGGCTGCCTCTGTGGAAATACCAGGGAAAAGGGAACTCGGGAACTGAGCTTCCGAGCCCCGCGTGCCCGATGTCTGGGCATGGGGGTATGCCACCCCAACAGCCCAGGCCCAGGGCGCCTCTGCTGTGTGTGTTGGAGTGCAGTTCGGTCCACATTGCCCTCCATAATACTTATGTGGTAGCGCTGCTTCTGTGAGAGGCTGGTATCGCTGTTACTTTTCTCTTGATGAATTTATATTTCTTAAAAGTGTTGTCATTTGGTAACTTGATAAAGGTTTTGAAGGAAAATGGTGTGTTGAACTTCTCAGAAAGCGATTTCTATTAGGGTTCCAACCAAAGCTCATGTGTAAGCCTACCAGTGTTCTGGAGTTTGTATTGCCTGGAACGGTGCTTTGAGACATTGTCATTTTCAGAACCCCCTCTTCCCAGGGAGGCTGATGCCAAAACCATTGTGCTGAGTGAGAGCCGGGTGCCCCGCCAGTCCCCTGTTCTCCACAGAGTACTGGCGTCCTATGGCTTCTCTATCGAGGCGACTATAGAATTACTTATTTCAGAGCTTCTATTTCTAACCTTAATGTGATTTTGGCTTCCACTTAACCTCCCAGTGTGACAGGTGACACCTCTAGAGCCCTAGAAAGGAGTTAGCGTGACACCTGGCCAGAAGGACCGGTGGCCTCTGTGTCTTTACCTGGTGGCCATGAGGGGTGAGGAAAGGTGGTGGGCAAGGCAGCCATGCTGGGAGGCCTCCTCGTGGCCAACAGGGCTTGTCAGGTCCTCCCAGCTGTTGGTGGCGTCTCAAGCACCAGAGAAATCTCCAAACCCACCGGTCCAGGGGATTTGCCCTCACCCTTTTCACTGTGGATGCTGTGCATGAGCTGTAAAAAGTTTGCCCAAAGCAGTCACCAAGTAGCTCAGATACTGGGGAGAGGTTATCTAGAATAGATGGTGAGAAACTGAGGTCTATCACCAGGTCCACACCTCACTCTGTCGTGACACTCATGGAGGATAGGATCCCTCATCCAGTCTGAAATCCAGAGGCTGTCGGCAGCTCTCACACTCAGTGTTTAAGGGACTCTCGAGCCCCCCTTAGGTGGCTTCTGAGATTAACCATACACATTTGTAATGCAGGCCCAGAAAGAGCATGGTGTGGCTCAGGAATGAGCCGCAGCTCCTGCGATGAGGAGCAGGGTGTGTTTCACATGGATCTGTCAGGGTTGCTCTCTGTTAGGCGCCTGCACTCCTGTCAGAAGAGAGCATGCTTTCCTTCCAGCGAGGCTTATATGAATAAGGAGATTGCCATCACGTGTGTAGTATTCCTCTGGAAAACGCCGCCTTTTTATTCTGCTAAGCACACAACTTTCAGTGGTGTTTACCCATAATGCTTGGAAATAGTCACACTACTTACCTTATTAAAGCGTGCGGTTCTTAGGGTCACACCTGATGCTCTTACCCAAGAATACTGTCCAGATAAATCTCTGGCAGAGACTGTGGACACTTGATACTCATGAAGAAGACTGAATTTTGTTGAAAGAAGTGCACTTCTTGTGAATACCGTAAAAGTGGAGCTAAGCCAAGTATTCCAACAGTAAACATGATGCTGTACATCCAGTACTTTCTGAGATGGCGTCCTTGAGAACGCCTGCCAGCATCACAAGCCGAGTCTCAAGGCTTCTGCGTTGATTCTCCTGTACATATAGAATTGCTCATTTTATGTTGTGGTGTTGGGGACCAAACCCTGGGCCTCCCGCATGCCAGGCAAGTGCTCTGAGCTACCCCTGGCCGCAGTAAAAAAATCTTTTGAGACAAACACATTAGCCCTCAGGGGGCAGGGGCAGTGATGGACCACCTGCTTAGCATGGGTGGGCCTGGCTTTGATCCCTGGCACCCAAAAGCATTTTTAAGTTCTTCGAGCTGAGCAGAAGAAATTAAGAGGAGTGGTTTGTTCCTCGTGGTCAGCAGCAGTGGACTTACTTTGGTTCCTCGCTGCACAGTCTTTGCTTGAATTTACTGTGGCACTCTGAAGGCTAAGTGCATGTGGCCGCAGGGCCCGTGTGTGCCCCGAGCGAGGGTCCTGAGATGGAGGAGCGTCCAGCCAGGTCGTGGCCTGGGGGCTGGGTTCCCAGCTGTGAGCCGTGCGGCCCTCAGCCCTTGAATGCTGCTGCGACTGTGTCAGTCAGGGTCAGCCGCCAAGGTTGCAGAGGGCACTGTGGGAGGTGAGGTCGGCACCACCCGGAACCAGGTGACCCAGGTGCAGACATCAGTGCCTTGGGTGGAGTAGGGTGGGACGAAAAGAGGGCCGAGTCAGGGGTTCCAGAATATGAGCCATTCAGGCCATTGGTGTTAGGTGTGGTGTGGAGGGAAACGAGAGAGGCTAATCGAGATGGTTTGGGAGGAGACAGTGGGAACCGCTGTTTCCTAAGCATGGACCCTTGGTGTGTGGGCTGGGGGCACAGCCAGGGAATGCTGGGTTGTGCATCAGGCTTCCCTTTGTCTATGAGGCCAGGGGCACAGGATGGAGGAGATGCACAGGGCAGGCTGACTGAGTGATGGTCACTCCGTGGTGGCTGTGACACAGAGGTGTGGGCTTGGCGTGAGTGCACCTGGTGAGTCCTTGGGGACAGCAAGGCCTTTCCCTACCCAGGCTGTCCCCAGCAGGGCATCCAGAGGCAGGAGGGGCTGGCACAGGTGTGCTCCCAGGTGGGAGGTCAGACAGCTGGCAAATCAAACCACAGCTTGCGTAAGTGTGGCGTGCATCACAGGGCTCGCCCACCGACTGAGGCCAGGTGTCGTCGGTGACAGCTCAGGGATGGGTGAAATTCTTGTGAGCTCCAGCTCAGGCTCCTATCACCTCGTCACAGCTGTGGGGCCATGGGGGGCTCACATGTGAACAAGAGGCACAGACATTTGCTGCTGAGCAGTGGGGTGTGGGGAGGATGCTGGCGTAGGATGTTATATTTTAATATCTAATGGAATAAATGCAAAAGTACCTTGCAAAGCACAAGCCATGATCCACAGGAAAGGCACTGATCTTAGCTACCAAGGCTCAGTTGCTTTTGCCTGGTTACATTTTATTTTCCATAAACTTTCCAAACTTCAAATCATTCACCCAGTGCCCGGCCCAAGTTGGTTCTGTGTCTGCAGTCAAATCACTTCGCGTTCATGAAGGAATGAGCAATAAACCATCCTTGGTGACAGTTCCAGGAGAGCTTAGATCCTCTGACCATTTGTGGAGTAGCAGAAATCATGCAGCTGCCTTCCCCAGTCTCCCCCAGAAAAGCACCTTAGCACACTGCTAGGCAGAGTTGCTCTTGAGTTAATCAAGCTGTCCATTTTCTTCGTTGGTCTTTACATACCTGGGTGGTGTGTAGCTTTTGTTAAACTGCATTCCGTTAGGTTCCTTTAGGGAGGAAAGCACAAGTGGGCATGAACAGGAGAGTCAAAGGCAATCTGACTCGTCACTCGGCCACCCCTTGGATTTTATTAAGGACCCGCAGTAGCATGAGCCCGGAGAGCGGAAACTGCCCCTGCCCAGGTGAGAGCCGGGCCGGCCGCGGCACACAGCATGCTGACTGGGCGAGTCAGCTTCCTGACCTTGACTGGTAACCTTGCACCACGCAGCTTTCACAGGAGGGTGTGCTAGCAAGTCTTCATAGCAGCCAAGGCCTGCGCTGTGCCGTCTCCATAGAGACAGGCGCTGGGTTTCCAGACACCCATGGGTTGTCTAGGTTAAGGATTTTTCTTGCTATTCTGTAAATCAGCCAGTCAGAATCCTACTCTGTAGATCGGGTAGGCAGGCCACTCTGTGGGTCCCCAATGCCCTCCTGGAGCAGCCCACAGTCCCCCATAGTCCCTGGGAAAGTGACACCTCGTATCTGCTCCTGGAGGAGCAGTAAGCAGACAGATCAGCCTCGCTTCCCTGCCCTGTCAGGCTCACAGAAAGCATACCCAGCACTGGAGATCCGGCTGTGACAGGGCCCACATCTGTGCCCGTGGAGCCAGCGTCCAGGGACAGAAGGCGGCTCCATGTGTGCCGCGAAAGTGCAGCCGAGGCCTGAGCGCCAAGGCCGTTCTTTTCCACAGAACTAATGAGGCGGCACGCAGCAGTCACCAGCTGCGGTGGAGGCCACCACGTGGTGTGTGCCCATTGTGCATGAGGCCCTGGGTCCCATCCCTGGAACCAAGGGACAGAAATGCAGAGGCAGAGGGAGGACGAAGCCACGGAGCAGCTCGCCCCCAAGGTGCTGCCACACTGCCTTCCACGTGGTGTAAGAGGAGCAGGGTCATCGGCATCATGGCGAAGAGGTGGACATAACTGGAGAGGACACTGTGGCCCTGGCTGCCCCTTGCTGGGCCGTGGGCCACCATGTGGGAGGAGCCTCTGCCCAGCAGGGCTGCGGGACAAGGACCTGGGCTCGATGCCACCTCTGTACCTGAGAAGGCTGAGGCAGGGCAGGCAGCCCAGGGCACTCTGAGAATCCTCCTAGGAGTCTGAGTTTGCGACAGGAGGACGGCAGGCTGGGCCTCAGGCAGGCACCTGTGTGCACTGCCCCTTTCCAGGGTGTACCAAGGAGATCCAACTGTCCCTGTGGCTGTCTGTGGCTGCTGTACAGGAATGCGCTGCCGCACAGGAGGTGCAGTTGTCCTGCTCTGGGGGGAGGGACAGGGCCCAGCTACCACCTCGCCACTATCCCCAGTACCAACTGTCCAGGTGGACGCCCAGCGCCCGCCCATGGCCCACAGGCACTCTCCCCCTCCTCGCACTGCCTGTGGGGTGCCTGGGAGGTCCAGCTCAGGTACCCGGTTGGTGCTGGAGCTCCCCTTGCACCCGTGCCCCCTGCCTGCCCAGGGATTGAGCGTGCCCCAGGGTTGGTGTTGAGATGAGCGCTTCTTCTCTGGGGCTCTCTGGGGTTCTGTCAGTGAAACAGTCGGCGTCCTGGGGTGTCCTCAGGTCTGCTGAAGTGTTTGCAAAGGTCTTCTGAGATAAGAGGCAATCTGCACCCCTCCCTTCTCCTTCCCAGGCTGTGGAGGCGGCCTGGCCTAAACACAGGGGTCAGGGTGGCCAGGCTGACCCCACAGAGAGTGCAGAGGTCACACTAGACACCTCCCTGAGCGTGTTCTGGCACAGGCTGTGGTGG
>NDGM011075160.1:0-14604 GCA_002564305.1 Octomys mimax
AAAAAAAAAAAAAAAAAAAGAGAGAGAGAAAAAGAAAGAAATTGTCTTACAGGGGACTAACTAAATAAGCTTATATACAAATACACCAAGATGCAAGAATGAGAGTGTTTTAAGATTACTTAAACCAAAGAGAAGACAGCTCCCATGTCCATTGTAAATAAACCAACTGTCCAGCAGTTAAAACTAATAATCTTTTCAATTGCATGTAGTTATAAATGACTTGCAATTAAAAAATTAAAATGAATTCTAAAAGTAATAAATTAAAACTAAATGAGCCAATGTGACTAGCATAAAGTTGAATCAAAAACAACTTGTATAAAAACCACAAATTATCTAATACCATTCTCACAAAGTTCCAAAACGGGTGAAATAAAACTGCCTTGTTTAGATTTACATTTATTGGTTGCAGAACTACAATGAAAAATAAGTAAAAACTTATTTCCAAAGTTAGTACAGGCTAGGTAAGATCAAAGAGGAGTAACATGCAGGACTTCAGCATGACTGATACTGTACATTATGGTGTGTGGTGATTACATAGATGTTTGCTATAAAAGTATTCATTATATGTATCTTGTGTGCTTTTCAAGTTGTTTTACAGCATATAACTTCTTTTATATCTTATAAAAGAAATGCATGAGGAGAATATTAATATTTAAAATATGAATAAAAAATTGATAGGTATAAATAACAGTTGGCATTGAAATAACCAGTTAAAAATCTTGGAAATGAAAGTAGTCATTGAGGTAAAAATTTAATGCACAGAATAAATTTTATACCTAACAATGAGTTTATGAAGCATGTAAAAAGGGATTTACACAGAAACATAAAAATTCCTAGAAAATTTAAAAAGATAGCTAGGAGGGGTGTATGGAATAGATTGAAGGGTGCTATCATTGTACTTTACTCGGCTGAGATACTTTCTTATACTAGGAGATGGGTGGTATGTACAGTCCAATAAACACAGCTGTTAGTAATGTTTTTTGTTAGCATTAATTTAAAGTGTATCTTATAACCAAGAATATTTTCTTTTTTTGTATTTTAGGACAGGGTGTACAGGGTGTACAGGGTCTCACTGCTTAGATCGGTTTCCTAGTGATCTTTTTGTTTACAGCCTCCCAAGTGCTGGGATTACAGGCATGTACCACCACACCCAGTCTCAATTGCCATCTCAGCATGCCCCAGGGGCGGAGCCAGCACAGCAGGCCAAGGAATCAAACTCCCAGCCCCTGCGTCTAAGCAGATGCTTTAATCCGCTGAGCTATTTGGCTGGTGCACAAAAATAGTTAAAAAAATTTAGCAGCCCATATCCTTTTTAGCAACGTGGGAAGGTGAAGGCTTAAAAGCTATTGTGTTTTAAATGCAATTATTGAATCATCCTCTGACCCAAGAAAAATTATTTTATCTGTTTCTTCTCTTAGGAGTTTGTTTAAAGGACATTTTGTCTGTGTGATTAACATGTTAAATGTAGGCTGAATACTAGTGACTTATTTTAAAAAATGTTTGTTTTAAACTTTTTGCCATGGCATGAAGCATTTGTAGGTTAAAAATACTTTTTCCTTCAGGAATAATCTCTAATATTGTAACAAATTATAATCAAATTCATAGAAATTTTTCATGATACTAATTTAGAAAGAATCCATCAGTCCCTGTTAGTAATGTATATCTGTGTCAAGGAGATTCATATTTTTAACAGTAATACAGAATTTTTGACATTTCCCCCCTAGCCAGTCCTATGATCGTAACTGCTTTAAGAATGTAGTTGATACTGGTATTATCTGAAAAGCATGTGTTCAGATTTTATACGCCGTTGTCCCTAAGTTTGTGAAATGTGTCTAGGTATAATTATAAGAATGTAAATATTTTTAATTGAAATATAACTTTTTAAAAAATTTAAACAGTTGAACCCACTGTGAGCCTGAAAAAAGGGCAAGATTCTTTAATTGATGGAGGAAATGAAACAGTAGCAGCCACTTGCACAGCAGCCACTGGAAAACCAGTTGCACATATTACCTGGGAAGGTGATCTTGGTGAAATGGATTCCTTTACAACTAATTTTCCAAATGAAACAGCAACGGTTGTCAGCCGGTATAAGCTGTTTCCAACCCGATTTGCTAGAGGAAGACGAATTACTTGTGTTGTACAACATCCAGCCTTGGAAAAGGACCTCCGATACTCTTTCGTGTTAGATATACAGTGTAAGTAAATGCCAGTATTTGCCTTTCAATTTACATCAAGCACTCTACTTTTTTTTTCTTTGATATATTTCACCATCACACTCTTTTCTTCCTCTTAACAAAGAATTACTTACTCTGTCTTATGCTTATTTTATAGATGCCCCTGAAGTTTCTGTAACAGGTTATGATGGAAATTGGTTTGTTGGAAGAAGAGGGGTTAATCTCAAGTGTAATGCTGATGCAAATCCACCACCCTTTAAATCTGTGTGGAGCAGGTAATATGATGTTGTATTTCTAGAAAGAAATGGTTCAAAAATGACATTTTCTTTTTTTTTTTTTTAAATATTTTTCAATTTGTAAAGTTGTTTTTCCTTAGTGATTTTGTTTAGTGGTTTAATATTAAATGAAGAATTTAATTGCACAAAAGATTTGTAGACACATGTCCTACTTCCCTATCCTTCTCTCGAACTTTCAGTGATATTCCTCAGTGGGTCCCTTAGCAATTTTACCTTTTTTCTGGCACTAGTTACCATTATATATCTTAAACTGCTACTTATGGATATATCAATTTTTAACACTTCATTTCTAACTAGGTGAAGAATTAATTTTGTATCTACCACCTCATCCACAAATACCACAGATATGTTTCTTTTTGTTGTCTGAAATTGTTACTTTTATTTAAACTCTGTAATTACTGTTTGCCTCCTCATGACAGATACATTATTTATCAAGACCTGGATAGTACACTAGAATTTTTTTTTTCCTTTATCTGCAGCTATTTGTCTTGCCTGTGGCTAATTGTCTTTTCACATTCGTAGTTTTAGTGATCTCCATCTCTTTTTTTTAATCTCTAAATGTTCAAACTGTTATACTAAGATTTTCATTCCTATTGTCAGTATTGACCTGTTTCAATCTTGAGACTTTTAGCTGTCAACTTCAGATAATTTTATTTATTTTTTGTTGTTTTCTCTTCATTTTCTTCATTCTTTTTTAAAAATTGAGTTTATTGGTACAGTTTAGACATACATAATCACTCATTATGTAAAACTTGTACCTGTACATGATATATCTTATTTCCTTTCTTCCCATTACTCTCCCCTCCATCACCTCTTCTCTTTATTTACAAAGCTTTGTTTCTATTTTATCCCCCTCCCCCTCCCCTTCCTGTCCTTTTGAATAAGTTCTTCCTGTTTGACAGTATCTGTTGTACATTTTGGTTGTTATTTACACTTTTTCCATTAGAAAGACAATATGATATTTACAAATACATCAAATTTATTTCACTTGAGTATGGTCTCAAGGTCCATCCATTTAGCTATAAATCTCTGAAGGTTGTCTTTCTTTATGGCTCAGTAGTATTCCATTGTATAAACACATCTTTTTTTATCCATTCACTGGGTGATGGACATTTGGGTTATTTCCAGGATTTGGCTATATAAACTGCTCTAAGTATGTGCTGCTATAAGTGTGGGTGTGCATGTATTGTTGTGGTATGGTGCTTTTAATTCTTTGGGGAAAATACCAAGAAGGGAAATAGCTGGGTCATATGGGACCTCTAATCTTATTGTTTGAAGAATCTCCACACTGATTTCCACATTGATATATTCTTACTGGAACTCCTATTGATTATATATCTTTTCATATTTTCTGAACGGATTTATTGTTTTTCCTAGACTATTTCTTAAAATAATTTCTATGACTCAAGGATCTTTTAAAACAATATTTTGTCGTATTTTCAAGTACATTGTCATTCCCTGATCATTTTAATAGCATCATTTTCATGTTTACAGATAGTCTGCCTTCATGTGTCTTCACTTTAATGTCATTTAGTTTCTCCTAAGAGATTTTTTCTGCTTGGTTTTTTATCTTGTAGTTATTTCATCTTTTTGGTTGTCCAATCTTTTCACAGTGAAAACTTTTATCTATAATAAAAATCATTACTTAATAGATTCCACTTGGAATGATTCTATTGATTTTCTTCCAGAAGTTCCAGATTTCAATGGAGAGTAGATGTCTTCTGGCTAATTCTATTTACTTAACTGAATTTACCACATTATTTTGCCTGAGAAGTAAACACTTTGTAACTGTGCATAATTGGAGGGAATCTGTTTAATTTATTCTGTATCTTCCAGTTGATCTCTTTATTTGTAACCCTCTGCCACCTCCTGGCATTCAGTAGTACAGTGGGTCAAACTCTAGGCTTTTCTGGACCCAACTTGGCTGCTTTTGCATTCATACACCTACTTCAGGGAACTCTTCAGCCTAAAGGAGAGATTTCGACCTCTGACACCATCAACAATTTTGGTTGGATATTTTGGGTTTTGGCCAGTTCTATAAGTTGTACAGTGTGTAACATCCAGCCCTCCACTTCTAGAGCCAGTAGCACTGGCCACTCTTTCAGTTTCCAATACCCACCATGTTTACAGGTATACCAAATACCATAGAGAAGAATCACTCTTGGTTGAGAAACACAGGCTTAAAGCCTATGTTGTTCCTTCCCTTTTCTGACCTCTTAAGAATTTATTGAGCTTTTGTGTTGCAATGTGTTTTGTTTATCTTCATGGATTTTAAATAACTCTTTAATTCCTTAACTCTTGTTTATGGTGGGATTTTGTGGGACTAAGGAAACAGTACATTTAGTTACTGTATTACAGTTTTAAAGACAGTTTTGAAATTAGGGTAGGCTTTTTTTCTTTTATATATTCTTAAAAGTGGGAGGCAGTCCTTAATTAGGATGTCTGTTTGATAAAGTATTTCTAAAAGCTGTATAATTCTGGGTCTCATTCAAGTGCCTGTACTTAGATATCTTTTATTAGGAGTCATTTAACCCCTCTAGTACTTAGTTTCCTAGTGAGCCTTTACTTCATGAAGGTTTTATAAGGATGAATATAAATGTATATTTATACTTTTCTAGAAACTTTGAGAATTATAAATGATTCATATAACATAGGTTCAAAAACAGCGAAAGAGCTTAGTGTATATCATCTGTTAGGTGTTTAGTGATATATATAGCTTTTCTTATTCTGGCTTTACTGAATAAATATTATAAGCCAGCTTTAAATTTCTCGTATAGTTTTGGGTCCAAAGTATGGTTTTAATTGATAAGGCATATACAATTTTGAAAGCTGAGCTTGTAAAACTTTTCTGTTCAGAATCCTGGACAGAAAAGTTTTGAGTGTTTTTGTTTTATTTATTAGAATTGTATGATAAAACTGTCTTTGTTCTTTAGTACTAAATTAAATGTCGAGAGCATCCTTAAACCCCCAAATCCCAAACTCTTACGTGTTACAAAGCCTGAAAATTTTTGAGTGTTGACATATCGTAGGTTTCAGATATTTAAATGTTTAACCAGGGCTGGGGAGATGGCTCAGTGGAATAAGTGCTTCCCTGGCAAGCACAAGGGCCTGAGTTCAATCCCCGGTCCCGGAAAAAAAAAAACAAAAAACAAAAACAAAAAAATGTTTAACCAGTGAAGTCTACACAAATACTCTAAAATCTGAGAAATTTCAAAATATGGAATAGTTGTTCCAAGCTTTTGGATAAAGGATATTCAGTCTGTACTAAAACCCCATAAATTTTTACTGTTTTTCTGTGCAGTGTTCTTGGGATTGTGAAACAGTATCATTGTTCCAGTTCTTCAGCATTTCTACCTTCTTACTCTTTTCCTTATTCTTTTAATAAGTTTTTGATCCCGGAGACTGTACTTGCCTCTCTAGAGTCTAAGTAACTCAGGCATTTTCAAACTAAACCTTTCTCTTTTTTTGTTGTTTTACTTTTTATTTATGTATTATTAAAATGAATGTCTTTAGAGTTTCTTCTAGTGGAGATTACATGGTTTATCGTAATAATGGATATAGTAAATATGGACTACTTTAGCCAAATTAGTATATACACTATTTAGAGTTATTGATACCAAATTGTGCTTTAGTTTTTATTGTCACACACTCACTGTACAAATAAAATTTTTATATTAAGTAAATCCTTCTTTGTCTAAAGACAGTCTGTAAAGGGAAGGTGTCCATACCACTCTGTTAGTATTAAACGATATGATATAAATATATTATAGAAGATACTAAAACATTTTAATATATTTAAATGAGATGACCTTTTAATAAGGAAGCTGTAGATATATATGTATTCATAATTCACATAATTCATAATTAAAATTTCAATTACTTTTATCCTATATATCTGATTTCCAATTTTCTGAATGTAATCTTCTAAAATGATTTTTTTCCTTCTTCCCTCCTATTCTGTTATATCGGCCTACCTTACTTCTATGAATTATTTTTATTTTTATTTTTTTGTGGAACCAGGGATTGAACTCAGGCCCTTGCGCTTGCCAGGGAAGCGCTTATTCCACTGAGCCATCTCCCTGGCTCCAGCAAATTAATATTTTAGAAGAATAGATATTCCTAATGGGTTTTATCTTTATTAAAATAAAATTTTTATTACCTATATGTTGTCATTTAATGTTTAATTTTATACAAATGATAGTGTTTATTAACATCTCGATGGTGTAAAATGTCTTTTGTAAGTTTGTGTAAATATAGTTTGAAGGTACTTAAAATAGTTTTGTGTTTTTCAAAATCTAGGTTGGATGGGCAATGGCCTGATGGTTTACTGGCTTCAGACAATACTCTTCATTTTGTCCGTCCATTGACTTTCAATTATTCTGGTGTTTATGTCTGTAAAGTGACAAATTCCCTTGGTCAAAGAAGTGATCAAAAGATTATCTACATTTCTGGTAAGTTACTGTCTACTTGCAAAATAGTTATGTAAATGTTTCTATAGTAAGAACTATAAATGATAATATGATCCTATGCCTTTTTTTTTTTTTTGGTGGAACTGAGGATTGAATATGATCCTAATCTTGTAAAGATACAGCTTTGTCAGTGTGAAATTTTTCAAATAATCTAAAAGATATATGATAAAGTAACCCTATATGACATACATAAAAAGGTGTCATTCCTGTGCTTAAAGGAACGTCAGAATGTTCATAGAACAGTTTTATAAACATTTTAACTTTTTTATGCAGTTTTCAGTGAAACAGTATTACATTTGGCTTATAGACACATCCCCTTCTGAATTTTGAATTTTCTTTAAACAAAACATACCTTTGTTGGCTACTCTACATATAGGTTTTTTTTTTTTTTTTCAAAAAGAGTTTTTAAAAACTTTGGTAACCTGCTTTGCTAAATAACACCATTTACCACTTTATGGACCTCGCTCATGTTGGTTTACTGAGAAGTGATTTAGGAATGCTACTGAAAATGTTTTAATGAAATAAACTTTAATGTATTTCTTATTGCTATTTCTTAAGCCACTAAGAACTCAAGAGTTTTAGTGTTGTTTCCCTTGAATGTTTTGTTAATTGGCTGAATATAAATTGGACAAGTCAC
Organism: Octomys mimax; assembly: GCA_002564305.1. Classification (NCBI taxonomy): domain Eukaryota; kingdom Metazoa; phylum Chordata; class Mammalia; order Rodentia; family Octodontidae; genus Octomys; species Octomys mimax. Next base: position 7,577 of record NDGM011075160.1, read on the forward strand.
AAAATGTACATGGGGCTAAAATGTATTTTATGTGTGGCTATAAATTGTCAATAGAATACTGAGTTAGGAAAATATATAAAATATTTTGAGACTTCATAATAACTGCAAGAATGCTGTGTAGCAATCCTTTTGTCTAGCAGAAAGCTAAGAGAAAAAGGAGAACCTTGACAAATGCAAGTTTATATGGTAAATGTGTAATGAGTAAATCTAAAATGAAATATATACAGCATTTTAGAAAAACTTTATATTTGCTTAAATGATATATTCATACTCCCTGTGTGATCATTCAGTATAAAATATCACCACTGTTCTATATTCATATAGTGTTCACCATCATTTATAGATGTATCCTCATTTATTTCCTTATTATCTATCCTCAAAATTCAGCAATATGTATTTTCTGTCTGCACTACTGAAAGAGACTCAAATTTCTTTTATATGATACTGGCAAGAAACAGAGCTATGTACATTTCTAGTGTTTCTGCTAGGTAGCAGTGCTTGGGTAGAAGTCAGAAAGATTAAACAATAGTGGATACATTTCTTTATAGGATAAGCCATAAAAAATGGATATTTATGATGTAATTGTATAAACAGTGTTTACTTTTTGTTCCTATATTGCACTGTTTAGTGTGAAATATTGCTTTTAAATTATAAGTACAATGTGTTATAGTTGTGTAATTATGTAATCCTTGAAAGCTCTGTTGGCAAGGCTCAATTTGGGCACTCATATATAGTGATTCCATTAGGGATAACTAAAATTTATATCTTTTGACATTCTGGATCCACTTCCTAATACTTCCAACTGTCTCTTAATGACCATTAAATATAGGCATTGTTGAAACTGAGATTTTCATCTTTCTCTTAGCCCCAGACACCAAACTTCTTTCTCTGTCATTCTTTTTCCTGTTTGTTATATATAACTTCATCTTTACATTTGTTCAGAATATGACTTAGAAAGAATCCTTAATTTCAATGCTTTTTCATACCATTCCCAGTTGTCTTGGTTACTTTTCTTTCATTGTGACAAAATACCTGATACCCCAAATTAAGGGAGGAAAGGCTTATTTAGCTTACAGTTTGTAGAGATTTTAGTCTATAATCAGCTGGCTCCAAGGAAAAATGGCACATGCACAGGGCAGCAGTTCATGGCCACAGAAAAGGCAAGACAGCAAGAGCAAAAAGGGAGAAGCAGTGGCAGCAGCAAGCTTCTCTCCCTACCTTAAACTGCATTCAGGCTAACCACCCCAGGGCAAGTGTAGCACTCATAATCCCAGCAATGGATCATGAATTAGTCACAAACTCTAGAAGGCTGCCCCATGACTGCATGAGGCTTTGGGGGCACAACTTAGACACAAACCATAACCAGTCCATTATCAAATCAGTGTTGGCTCTCATGATATGTAGAATTTTACCACTTCTTCACTTTTGCTGGTTTAAGCCATCAGCAAGTGTTACTTCACTACATGCTAGCCATTTAATCTCCCACTTTGATTCTTTTACCCTTCGGTTTGTCATCAGATGAACAGCCAGAGTGATCCTTCTAAAAAAGGGCATGTCACATCATATCACTCTTCTCAGAACTACCATGGACTTTTCCTTTTACCTACAGTGGCAAATATTATTTTCAGTGATTCAAGACTCTACATGTTCTAGTCCTCGATTATCTCTGTGACCTCCTTTCGTATTATACAGTCCTTGCTTACTGGCATAGCCACTCTGGCTTTCTTGTTCTTTGAACACAACAGGCACTTTTCTGTGCCTCAGTCTTTGCATTTGATGGAGTACCCTTTCACAAGGTATCCTTATGGCACTTCCCTTCCCAACCTTTGGGTATTTGCTAAGATACCACTTTTTTCAATGAAATCTTTCTTTCTTTGTGATGTAGTTTCAATAGAAAATGATGTGTTATTACCTTTTTATAACATTTTTTCCTCCGCTGCCTTGACACGCTGCATGTTTTATTCACAGTATTTGTCTATGTTTACCTCCAGTACTGAGCAGGATTTTGGTGTTACTTTTATAGTTGCTGTGTTTCTATCATTGGCAGTGATGTTTTGGGTAGATGTTCAGCATACTTTCATTGTATGCATAAATGAATTTGAGAAGAACAATTAGGAAAAGAGTTAAAAATCCAGTCTGCTTTTACCTAATTTAACTAGATCTTTGAACGATAACTGTGTATTTCTTAAATCAGCATCCACTGAGCCTCATAAAAAGGGAAATAAAGTTTTGAGTAAATATTTTTTAAAAATCACAATTACCTCTAAATATTTTACATAGTATTATGGGAGAAGTGTTTTTTTTTTTTTTAAATTTTGAGTGATAATTAGACTTTACCTTGCTACTCAGAATAAAATTTAATATACTCTCTCAGGTTAAGTTAATTTTTCTTAGAGCTGTTTAGAGTATCTCTTTTTTTTTTTGTATTTACTATAGGTCTACAGGGTCTCACTACACAGATCGGACTTGGTAGTGATCCTCCTGTTTTCAGCCTCCCAAGCTCTGGGATTACAGGCATGCACCACCATACCCACTCTCTCTTAGAGTATCTTGAGTATCCTAGATATGATTCTGTTTTTTTTCATAATAGCTGTTTAGTAAAACCTACTAGGTTTTCATGAGACTAGGAGGGTGTGTACAGAGTAAAAAATTATGCCATTTTTTCCATTGTAAATTATATGTACCCTTTTTACCCTAAGAAAGAAATTGACCTCATTATTCCAGTTAACATTTTAATATTTTAGAAGTAATTTTTTTAAATACAATAAAGGCAGTGCTTAAGTAAAATTGTTTTTAATTTTAATACACATTTTTTCACATTGGTAGATTAAAAATTTGGAGTCTGTTCATTAATGATTATAATATTCAGATTCACTTACTAGATGGTATTCTCAGAGAGTATGGTAGTCATTTGTTCATTATTAAATAACTTCAGGAAATTGAGTTCTTCTGGTTTGCTTTTAGTATATTTTTTTTTCTCATTTATGGCAATTTAAAAATGGAAAGGCAAATTTTTGCATGTCAGATAAGTATCCTTATGACTAAAGTTCATCTTGTGCAAATGTTGAATTTCAAATCCTATTTAGGTGGGGATCCGATATAGTTTCAAAACCTAACAATACACTTTTAGTAATTTTTAAAGTTTAAAATGAATTATTTTGTTTATTCAAACAACCCATATAAAGTTTAAAGGAAATAATAGTCAATCCATTTAATTTTTACTACAGTTATTTTTAGATTAAAATATACTGTATGGCTATAGAGACATTACACTGTTTGTTTTGTGGTTTAGCTGAAATCATTAGAAAAAGAATCATACTTTCTTCATTTGGAGAGGAATTCTAGAAGTATACTAAAATTCAATACAGCTATTATATGTTCATGTATCATACATTCAATAAGAATGTTGAAAAAATTCTGACTGAATAAGTAAAGAATGATATTGGGAAGAGTTTTAAATCACGGTAAACAGTTAGTTTCTCATGAACAGAAAATTTTCTCCTTATATGACATTTGTTCTAAATTTAAAGACAAAAATATTGTCATTGCTTAAAATACAATAATGTATTAACAATAATTTCTATGGAACTGGTGATATGGCTTGGTGGCCTACAAGCACAAGGTCCTGATTCCTGGCACAACCGCCTCCCTCCCCGAGGAAAAATATCTGTAGAATGGCATTACCGAGAAAATTGCTTTTTAACACTAGTGAGAATGATGGGTTTAACCTTCAGGTAGCACAAAAAATGAACTAAGTTGAAAATTAAAAAATTTTTTCTGAAATCTGTATTTTGTTAATCTGAATGAAATAAATAGTACTTTACAAGTAGAATATTTTTAAATGTCTTTTTTTTCTTATGATACATGGTAAATATGTTACATATCTAACACCTGGAGAAATCTCAGGTGTAAATAATGTTAACCCTTAAAAATTGTATATGTATTAAAATGTATAAATTATAATTTATTTAGTTTATTTGTACTTTTACTTAGATGTGCTGATGCCAGCTTCTTATGATACTTTTTTTCTTAATAATCACTGTAAAGATGAATGGTACTTAAAAGTACTTCAAAAATACATGAATTGTTTTACTGGTGGTTTAAGTTTTAATTTATTCAGTATTCCTATTCTGTGAAGTTGGATTATCTAAAAGCTTACTACTTTTATAGAAATAATCCACTTCCCAGATTTTTCAGATTGTTTAGCTAATGAATATATTCTTGTAAATTAGAGCTCTTCCTTGATTCACTTACATATATTATGATAGCTACTACTCACTTAGAGTACTTGACAGGATTACCTATTAGTGTATAAACTCAGGAAATTAGTTATACTGTACTTGCTAAGTTTTATACTGTACTTGCTAAATTTTTACCACATTCTGTATATACGGCATTCCATGATGAAACCTGTTTCAGTAAGTATTTTTCTTTAGCTTATAATATTAGAATAACTTACCCCATGTAGATTTAGTATTTTTCTAACAATCACTTTTTTAAACCTTGGTCAGTACCACCATTTAAATGTTAATTATAGGAGATTGTCATTCGGGTCATTTATTTTTATCTTTGGGGAAGAAAAAGGTTTTAAAACTCATCTTTTCTTCAAATTCTAGTACTTTTATGTAACGTGACCTGCAAATACTACTTAATTGACAATTAACCAATCTTTAATTTTACTACATATGTTTAGTTGCTTTTTAATAATGACTATGCTGTAATCTAATGTCAATATTCAGGTTCATTTGCATCTAATATTTAAGTATTATTAGAATATTCTCTCTAAAATATTAGCTGTTTTTGAGATTCTGTCCTAAAGCAGTGACATTACTTTTTTCAGCTACAATTGAACTTACTTAATTTCTAAATGTTTAGATATGGCACCCATGGGGTATTACATGTGATGATTTCTATCACGTTAAAGTTTATAACATTTCACTTTGTCTTTGCTACTCTCACTTGCCTAGTAGTCCATTTGGCTAACACAATTGAAACATACTTCTTATTTTTTTGAAATACTACATAATGGTTTTTACTTCATGTTTTTAATTAAAAATTTTGAGAGCTCTTTATTCAAGGAAATATTTTTGAGAGAATTAAGCCAACAGCTTATACTATGCCCACTTAACAAGATTCTATAGTTTTTCATTCTTTTAAAAATAAGTTCAGATATTACCTGCTAGATAAAGATGAATATTAAGAAAACATAATCTATTTTTTTATTTTTTATTTCATTTTCTTGTGTTACTGGCTGAGAAAGTTTGCATTTGAATTATTTGACTGAATTTAACTTTTTATGTGGTAGTTCTTAAGCCAGCTATGTGTAGAACATTTAAGTAATACTGTACATTTTAAAAGTAACTTATTTCTTACAGTTAAATATCAACTTAAACTTGGAATAGAAGAATTTAGATTTTATACCATAAATCTTATTCTTTCATTTCGTTGGTAACTGACTGAGTGTCAGTTTTATTTTTTATAATGCATAATGATGCTACTACCTCCCAATCTTAGTACATTAAGAATGAAAAACTATTGGTATTGTGAATATGTATTCATTAATTGTGCTGTCTTTTTGAGTTGCTGCTGAACCTGCTTGCATTGACATTCTTTGCCTTTCTGTGTCTTGTCTATCTTTACTGTTTCCATTAGATCCTCCTACTACTACCACCCTTCAGCCTACAGTTCAGTGGCATCCCTCAACTGCTGACTTCGAGGATCTAGCAACTGAACCTAAAAAATTGCCCTTCCCATTGTCAACTTTGGCAACAATTAAAGATGATACAATTGGCACCATCATTGCTAGTGTAGTGGGTGGGGCTCTCTTCATAGTACTTGTAAGTGTTTTGGCTGGGATATTCTGCTATAGGAGAAGACGGACGTTTCGTGGAGACTACTTTGCCAAGAACTACATTCCACCATCAGATATGCAAAAAGAATCACAAATAGATGTTCTCCAACAAGATGAGCTTGATTCTTACCCAGACAGTGTAAAAAAAGAAAACAAAAACCCAGTGAACAATCTAATACGAAAAGACTATTTAGAAGAGCCTGAAAAAGCTCAGTGGAACAATGTAGAAAACCTCAACAGGTTTGAAAGACCAATGGATTATTATGAAGATCTGAAAATGGGAATGAAGTTTGTCAGTGATGAACATTATGATGAAAATGAAGATGACTTAGTTTCACATGTAGATGGTTCCGTAATTTCCAGGAGGGAGTGGTATGTTTAGCAACCACTAAATGTGACTAACTATGTACAATGTTTCATTCATTCTAGTTGATCATTTTCAGATTGTTCATACTTTTTCTTGAGGAAGAATAAGCTTTTTCAAGTTGATTTTCGAGCTTTTATATTCCAGTCTGACAAATGAAAATGTAATATCTGGGTTCAATGTATCTGAGCTGCTTTACAATTTTTTTCAATGCTGTACTACTGTCTCAAGATTTAAATTTTAATGCAGAGTACTTTATTGGTCTTACGCACACAGGTAAGGAGAAATGTCAGCATTAAATGTATGGCTTTTTTGGTACAAAAATTAAAAAAGGAAACTACCTTGGCATTGTGTATTAAATGTTTACCTGATACTGTAATCTTAAGTATGTTTGTTAAGCATATACCTCTCAAAGTTTATTACCACTAAATGACATTACATCAAAATTGACTATAAAACTAATTCAAGAAATGTTTATATATTTTAGTATAGTAAAAATATTCAGCCTGATAGAACATCTTTGCTTTTTTCAAGCATTATTAAATTTCTAAGTTTCTATACAAGTGGAATCTTTACCTCTGCATTTTAATGAGCCTTGCCATAATTACTGTAGAGTGGCTTTTCAGAGATATTTGTTGCACTAAAACTGTGGTAGTAGTAAACTCAGTGAACATGATGTGTGAAACAGCGTAATTATCCGGTCAATATTTTGTCAAAAATACAGAAATACAACAAAATACATGCCTTCTAAACATTCTTATTTTTTTCATCTCTGGAAGACAGTTCTTAAATTGTCTTGTTAACAAGGATTTT
>NDGM011075177.1:7311-18365 GCA_002564305.1 Octomys mimax
CAGTTAGTAAGTAAATAAAGTTGTCTCTGAGAAACAGAATCTAATAAAGGCAGTGTCTCTACAAAAAACGTGAAGCACAGTGAACTCAATGATTCAAGACCCAGTAAAAGCAAGAACTGAGATGGAAAGGAGACTCTGATGGGAATTAATCAGATTGCTTGTCTTCATTCATAAAAATTACTGGATAATTACCACTTAATTTTTCCACTTAGCATCAGAAAGGCAGAATATAAGACTTCTTTTTCTTTGAGAGAGAAAACAGAAATAGACAGTGTGCAAACTTCTCTACTTCCAGCCCTCACCTCTCCATCATCACTGGCTAAAAGGCCAGTGATGCAGGCCCCTTCTCATCAGCATTTAACCACTAGGCCACATCTGTCAGGAAATGTATAACAGACACATTTCCGTGCAAAGATACAATTTGGGAGCTCCATACCCAGTGGAAGGAGAAGAGGAATTTTGGTGGGATGCTGTGGGGAGTGAGAAGAAGCTCTCTCACAGCGTGAATGTCTATCAGGGGCCGCTCAAGCTACAGAATTCTCAAACACTTCATCCTTTAGTTATTCTCAGAAAACCACCTGCCCTGGCACCTGAATCCAAGAACTCAACCTCTTTCTGGCCCCTGTCTACTTCTTTCTCTGAGGAAGAGATCTTTCTGAATCAATATTTGTGATTCAGCGGGTGATAGGAACACTACCACCAAGGAAAAGAAAATACAAATTCACAGAGGGGAGCCTCTGAGCTTGTCATAGTCCCCACCGTCTATATGAAGTGAGGGTGTGGGACAATTCAGACTAGGTAGGTCTAAGATGCAGGATGTTCACATGCTAAAAATGAAGGTGACAACCTGTGAGGGGAAACGTCAGAACCCATAACAGTTCAGGGAGCCAGGCTGCATGAGTGAAGAAGCAACATATTGAAATGCATGTCTCTTCATATTACTCTGTGACTATTTGCAGAGCCTCTTCTTCGTTTTCCTCAAAATAGCTGAGAATTTTGCCAGAAGAGATGGACAAAATAAAACTTGGGGCTGGTAGAATAAGGAAAGGCACTCGCTGTGGGTTCCTTTGCCAGGCATTGGATGTGCAAAGTTACTCCTTGCCAAAGGATTTATCTTTTATCCTCAAACCCAACAACACAAGGTAAATGATGCATTTCAATTAAAACGATGTGCATCCCCCTGCTATATTTCCCTGCCAGGGTTACCCAACACTCTCTTTGCAAAGTCATTCTACAAGTAAAATTGCAGGATCCTTTCTGACCTTCTAATGGTCATGACACCCAAGAGAGAAAGTTTATAACGAGTGTTGGTGAACATTTAATAGCTGGTACTATTTGTGTGTGTGTGTGTGTGTGTGTACATCACAAGTGGAAAATAACAAGAAAACATGTTTCTGACCTCATGGCAATGAGAAAAGAAATGTAAGTTTTTATTTTTCCCATCCTAGAGCTATACTTTAGGTCCTAAATGTCTCCCAGAGGCTCATGTTACAAAGCTGCTATGGGGAGGTGATGGAAACATTTGAGAGATGGAGCTTAGGAAAAGTCTTCGGTTATGGAGGGCACACCCCTGAGGGAGCTAATAGAACTCAAAGGCTTCTTCTTCCCTCCTTTCTGCTTCTCCACCATGAGATGAGCAGCCTGCTGCACCGCGTACACCTTCTATAACTCACTGTCCCATCCCAGGACCAAGAACAATGGGTCTACAAGCCAAGGACTAGACCTTCCAAAACAAGAGGCGACACAAACCCTTCTCTTCATAAGTTGACTACAGCGGGTACTTGTCACAGTGATGGGAAGCTAGTTAGCATGCTTGTATTTAATTCTTCATTGACAAATCCCGTGCAAATGCCCCCCAAATATATCATTTTACTAACTGTACAGTGAAATGAAAGTTGTGGTGCTTACAGGTTTGATTACCTGATATTGAAGGAACAAACACCCATGGCCATGTGTGCTTAAGCAGGAGCACAACCACAAATCCCATGTTCTGTTTTTCTCTCCTATACAGCTGTGAAGTTTGGAAGGATGTCCAAGAAACAAAGGGACAGCCTGTATGCGGAGGTACAGAAGCACCAGCAGCGGCTGCAGGAGCAGCGGCAGCAGCAGAGCGGGGAGGCAGAGGCCCTTGCCAGGGTCTACAGCAGCAGCATCAGCAATGGTCTGGGCAACCTGAGCAATGAGACCAGCGGCGCTTACACCAACGGGCACGTCATCGATCTGCCCAAGTCCGAGGGGTACTACAGCGTGGATTCAGGCCAGCCATCCCCTGATCAGTCAGGACTTGACATGACTGGGATCAAACAGATAAAGCAAGAACCCATCTATGACCTCACCTCGGTACCCAACTTGTTTACCTATAGCTCTTTCAACAATGGGCAGTTAGCACCAGGCATAACCATGAGTGAAATTGGTAAGTGGAAACATCCTCCAAACTTTGCTTTTCAGAAATGCTGCTTTGAAGGTGCATTACCCTAATGAGGCAGGCCATGTTCTTAGATCTAAGTGGAATTACTTGCATTTGTGGCTTCTACCGAGAAAATAAAATGATTTTAAAATATGACCTAATAAAAATTATTGCTCCCTTGCCCCATAAAAGCTTATTTCTAGTAAAAAAAAAAAGAGAGAAGAAATTATAAATAGAAAGATGGTATCTGTAAAGAAAGAACAGATGCTATGTGTTCAATTTGAGTTCTCACCAAAAGAAATAAATGTTATTGGTATAAACAGGAAAATTTCAGTAAGTACCTAAAGTGATGCTATTAAAAGTGAACTAGCAAAAAAGGCATAAACATAATGCAGAATAACCAAGTGAACAGGGCCCTACTCCCAGTGTAAGGCAACTGGAGACAAAACTTAGCAAGCAATCCTTTGCTTCCTTCACTGTAAAGGAGGACAGACTGGTAAAGCTCTTGAAGTCCACATTCAAGGATTCGAAATGACAGCAAGGAAAGAATGTGGTTTGGAAGGTGACAGAGCACAGGAGTGACAATGGAGCTGGACACAGGCACAATAGACAACAGGCTCGATGCACTCAACCACACAATCCTGCTCTTGCCGCGACGCCCTTTAGTTCCTCAGGGATGCTCTTCAAAGGCCCGTCCTTAGCAAGCTCTCTTCCAACCTGCTGCCACTTTGTCTCACTCCATTACTCGCCACAGTCTACTGAATGTTTAACTAGTTAATCTCATTAACTAACTGCCATAAAAATATTGATGTAGACTACCTCGTTACCCTCCTTGCACAAATGCACGTAGGGAGCTAAGCTTTATGCCAGCCTCTGCCGTAGCACTGAGGGCATGGGCGGGGAGCCGATGGGGTCAGGACCTCCAAGGCTCCTCACTCCCCAGCCAAGAGGCATCATGGCACAGTGATGGTGAACACAGCTCCCTGAGTCGAAATCCTGGCTTGATGGCTTCTTATTGAAGCAAGAGCAAGTTTCTTTGTCCCAGGTTACACATCCTTAAAAAGGAGAAAATATTAATTCATAGTTCACAGGGAGGTTGTAATAATTACAGCACTTGGCACACACTTGATAATTCCTGTTACTGTCATTTGGATGCTACATGCTTAGTCACTTTCCAATAGTTGCCTACAGCCCACATGTGCTTTAAATTAAGTTGCCATGGCTATATTCTTGGCTACTGGTACCATCCTGTTGAAAAAGAAGTGATGCTCCACAACTGTAAACCTGAAATATTCTTTCCCCCTTACAGCAGTTCCACCCATGATGGAGTAAAGTGGACAAAGCACCCATGACAATTTTCACATCTGAGAGACAGAGAGAATTAAATCCACTAGAATAACAAAAATATGCAATTATTGCTATTATCCTGAACCTTTTGTCGTATTGCAACTACTTCACAGACATCTTAAAGAAAAAGCAAAAATATGATGCCTGTTGTACTACACAAATGTCTCTGGACAGCCCAGTGTCCTGTGGTCCCTCCCTGATCAAGATTGAACCCAGTCCCAGATTCTGACTCCAGTGTCTTTAGCAGTTAAGCACCTACTTGCTAGGGGTTTCATAGTCACAACCTGCACTGGCACCTAATAAGATGGGCTTCTTTTATTCTTTCTTTCTTTTCTTTCTCTTTTCTTTATTTTAGGGAAGGGTCTACAGGGTGTTCAGGGTCTCACTACTAGATTGGACTCATAGTGATCCGCCTGTTTGCAGCCTCGCAAGAGCTGGGATTACAGGCATGCACCTCGACGTTCAGTCTCAATTGCTATCTCAGCGCACCCTGGGAGTGGGACCAGCATGTCAGACCGTGGGATCAAATCCCTGGCTCCTGCGCCTGCATGTAGGCATTTTAATCCACTGAGCTATTTGGCTGGCCCAGTTTTCTTTTCTTTTCTTTTTTCTTTTTTTTTCTTTTTTTTTTTTTTTTTTTTTTCTGGTACTAGGGATCGAACATAGCACTTTGCACTTACCAGGCAGGCACTTAAGCTGCTGAGCTATATCCCGAGCCCTAAGATAGGCTTCTTAAGTAGAGACATCTGATTTTTCCAAGCATGTAAAAGAACAAAATAAGAAAAGCCACCATGTTTTGGCCTTTATACTTCTTAATATCTAAGTTCCTTAATATGCTGCTGGTTTGGAACATATATTTAAATAGCAATAAAATAAAAACTCAACCTTGTTTGACAATCTGCTTTCCCATACGCAAAAAGAAAGCATCCTAAAAGTACAGAAATTTCTGTGTCCTTGTGATTCAGTACCAGTGGAAAGGGTCATGGTAAGAGAACTTCTGTCCAAGCCATCCTGTCTGGCTTATCCTAGACAAGTCATTTCCCATCTGTGGCCCTCAGGCTATTTTTTCTTTTTTCTTTCTTCTTTTTTTTTTTTTTTTTTNTCTGTATTTAGCACAGGGTCTATGAGGTCTACAAGGTGTCACTATGTAGATCAGACTCATAGTGATTCTCCTGTTTTTGGCCTTCCAAGTGCTGGGATTACAGGCACACACCACCATACCCAGTCTCAATCACCGTCTCAGTGTGCCCAGCGGGCGGGACTGGTACAGCACTCCGGGGATCAAGCCCTGGCTGCTGCGCTCTGCCCAAGCAGGTGCTTTAGTCCCCTGCGCTATCAGGCCAGGCCCCTCACTTTGTTTTTCAATGAGCTGACAGAATGGGACTAGATAATCTCTTATACAGACTTTCTGTAGAAACTGATAAGTAAAATGAGTTACATATACTTTTCTCATTTGAAGATATCATTAGTCTTTATAGACTTCTACATTTTGGAAGTATCTTTTATCAGCTTTGAGTAGTGTACTTAGATTATCCTGCTAGGGCTTCCAAATCTAGCAAAACCATAAACCTAAAATTGGCTTTCTTCAGATTTTATTGAAATAGCAATGCCACCTAGTGGACACAGACGCATTGGGTGACATCACTTACAGGTACCTGGGCCGGACAGAATGAGATTCACTGTCTTTCCACACTGTAGAAAAGGTTGCCAGTCATTTCACCAAAACATTAAGACCATGAGAATCATTGGGCGGGAAGGTATCACGGAATGGTGTGGTTAAAGCTCTGATTCTAAGCCAAACTGCAAAGTTCAAAACTTGGCAGGGCCTTTTCTCCTAGACAATTTATCTGACCTTGCTGAGTCTCCCCTGTAAACCAGTAGTAGCCCTTGTGTCTCTATGGGGGAAAGGAGCTTCAGTCATTTATTATTCATCACTTCCTAAGACAGCATCTGCCATGTTAAATATTACCATTATTAATGATATAATTGCTATTATAATTATTTACCCCATAAGATCACTGGTTATTGGTGGCAATATAATTATTTTTTATTAGCAACTATTGTCCTAACCGAATCTCTTACAATTCACGCTCATTACAATCTTAGTCTGCCTATAATGTATTTGCATGCCCATTTTACAGATGAAAATACTGAGGCTCAGAAGTTACACTTTGTTAAATCAAAGAACACATGTGTGCCCGGGTCTGAGTAACATCAAAACCCATTCTTTTTAACTTTATAATTTATCTCTTTCCACCAAACAAAGGTAGTCCCTCCCAAGTAAACTGGCATTCCCACCACAAAACATGTTGGATGTTCGCTGCCTGCCCTATCTCCTTCTAGGTGTTGGAAAAAGAAGCTTGCAGAATCTGCAGGCTGACCCCTTGATTTGGTTTCATTAATGGGCATCTAAAGCTGATCTGGTTGATGGCAAGCTGTCATAGAAAAGACCCTACCTAGACAAATGAGAAAATATGACTTTAGCCACATTATTATACCTGGGTGAACGTAAGGCCATGTGATACCAAAGACTTTCTGACATCATTCCAGGCTGCTATGAATCATGACCTGGTCCTCTGGCTTCTTGGAATGTTCTGAAATATGTAGAACTAGGTCATGATTCTGAGATGGGATCAAGTTAACAACAAATTTTTTTAATTTTTACTTAACACATTTGTTTCAATGCCACCCACCAGTTTATTTATTTTTTGTATTTATTGGCATGTGTCTGGAGCATATAATAATTAAGCTCATCGTGAAGAATTGCTGCATAGATGTATTGCATCTTAGTCATTTTTCTTCCCTCTCCGCAGCCCTTCCCTTGCCGCTCATCCTTAGGTCTCCTTTCCACCTCCACAGGTTGTGTCTGCTCAATACCAGCTTTTAAATCAGTCTATGCAGAAGAATGTGTTACTGTTTTGAAATTTGTACTTAAAAAGGTGTAGGGATCTCGACAAAACAACATAAGTGACCCAATGCGGCTCCTCAAGTCCATTATATGCATGTTACTAGAGTCAAGCATATCCCTCAAAAGGAAAATGCTGTCCAACACAGAAAAAAACCTTTCCAAAAATACACCAAAGACACTCAGATTTCCTAGACCAAGTCCAGCGTTGATGCTTTATTGTGACAGAGGGTGTAGACATCCTTTTACACATTTCAGTCCATTTGAGCTTCATACTGACCCTCAGGTCAATGGGGAAAACACCATCCCATGGTCCAGTTGAAAAGCATCAACTGTCAAAAGAGTGAAGGATTTTCCTAGAGCACAGAATTAGTGAATCAATTAACCTTAATCCTACCATGAGTCATTCCACTACCCTAGACAGCTGGGCATGTTTTCACACCTATTTTTTAAATGTCCCATGCACTCAAAACAAGCAGCGCATGGCTCTGCCCCCACCTTCTCTGAGACTCATTGTATACTTGTGATGTGGAGCAGACAGTCCTGGACATGTTTGGACAATGCTGTCCTGCAGTGAGAGGGATGGCAGGGATCAGCCTCTCTGAGTGCCCTTTCTCCTCAGCCAACTTCTCCTCCCAGACTTTTAAGACAGGAAAAAAAAATAGGTGAGAGGACAGAAAACATGTCGAGCATTTCAGGAATTGCATCTCTGTATTTTTTCAAAACCTCAAAGGAGAAAGAATTCATGCAACAAGAGGACAGAAATAAGTTGAAAACTAATATTTAGGCAGCAATTTTGACAGGACTAGGCTGGAAATGAAGCTTATGTTGGCATGTGGATGTGTTGATTATATTTTTAAGGATAACATTTTCCAGAGGTTGATAGAGAAGTGGAAGCCAGCAAGTGGGCACTGCAAACAAGCAGAAAAGGAACGTGGAATCTTTGTGTCTACTCCCCAACAATAGCTGTCAGGTGATTTAGGGGATTCTGTGAGCTAAGACACTAAATGAAAGCTCATTGGAGCTGCAGGTTGATTGACAGCGTCTAGGAGGTACCACACAAGCTAATTCAGATAGCTGAGCAGTGTGCTTATGTAAAAGAAAAAATATCCAGGGGCCGGGGAGATGGCTCAGTAGAATAAACACTTCCTTGGCAAGCGCAAGGGCCTGAGTTCAATCCCTGATTCCACCAAAAATAAAGAAAGAAAGAAAATTAAAGAAAAGAAAAAATATCCAGCAAGCATCCTTTAGCTCTCATGCTAAGAGAGATGATTTGCCTTTTACACACACCACCTAAGTTTGAAACAGGGTCTCACTAAATTGTGCAACGGTCCAGCCTGGGCCACAGTTTGCACTTCTCCCGCTTCTGGCTCCCAAAATTCTGGGATTACAGGAATGTGCCGTCACACACAGCTGAGTTTGCTATTGTGTTAAGTCAACTTCTCTGCAGATAAAGACAAGTTAATGTGACCCCTTCCTATATAGTCTTAAACATGGGTTTATTTTTGTATTGCCATTGTGCTCCATTCCTAAAGGCTGGAATCATAAGTGTCAAAAATAGAAGTAAACCTCATTTTTAAATGTACATACTACAGAAGTTGAGTATTAATAGATCACAAAAAGGGACCAACCTAAAAGTGATTCCTCCAAAATTGCAATGAAATTCAGAAAATATTACTAGTGGTGTTTTTATATTTTTGCAGAGTACTGTCAAAATTGATGGTGTTTCCACTTGTCATCTATTAAGGATCCCATGCAACTGCTATGGTCCTTTTTTTTTTTTTTCTGAACCAGGGATTGAACTCAGGCCCTTGAGCTTGCCAGGGAAGCATTTATTCTACTGAGCCATCTCCCCGGGCCCCTGCTATGGTCTTAAAGTAGCATGTTTGATACTATATCCTTTGTCATAGTTACTTTTCTCTTGTTGCTGGGACAAAGTACCCAACACCCAAAGTTAAGGAAGAAAAGGTCTATATAGCTCACAGTTTGTGGAGGTTTCGGTCCATAATCAGCTGGCTCCAAGGTGGAGTGGCGTGGTGAGGGGCAAAAATTCAAGACAGAGCAAAACAGCAAAAGCAAAAAGAGCTAGTCCTCCTTTATACTATAGTCCTCCCTTAAACTATATGCAGCAAAAAGAGCTAGTTCTCCCTTATACTATCTGCCCTGGGGTGGATGTAGTGCTTGCACCAGCTCCATACCCTCCTCTTGCACAGGGTCAGGATGTTTACAAAGTGAGGACCCTGGCTCCCCGCTAAGTCACTTAGTTAACCTTCTAAACTTCTCAAGTTGACACAATGAACAACATCCTAGAGCAGGAAGGGCGTGCCCTCCACATCCTAGAATAGTACAACTGCTGAGTTACCATTACATCCCTTTAAAGTGAATATTTTTACAACTACCTAAAAACATTATACACAATTAACTAACTACTCATGTGTAAATGGTTCAGAGAATGGAAGTTGACTTGCTGTGTTTTCTACATCTCAGCATCGATATCAAATGCAAAGAGGCAATCAGGTTAAAATCATCTGTCTACTATGTCATTATGACAAATACAAGGAG
Source organism: Octomys mimax (assembly GCA_002564305.1). Lineage (NCBI taxonomy): Eukaryota > Metazoa > Chordata > Mammalia > Rodentia > Octodontidae > Octomys > Octomys mimax. The sequence goes on from NDGM011075177.1 coordinate 16,533, forward strand.
ACCAACTAGTGAAAAAGTCATTCAAACAGTGTGGGGGAAAGAAAGTGCATTGGCTTGTGAACGTCCATTGCCTTCTATCACCTAAACTACTTTTTCTCAAAGGTCAGAAATGCATTGACTAAACTTCCAAAAATGCATTGACTAAACTTCCAAAGAAGGGTGAGGTTGAGGGAGGCATCACCTCTGTTTCAGTTGACCATTAACCCATTCTTCAGCTAAATTCAAATACTGAAAATCAATGCTAATGACGGCCCTGTGCAAGGTTTTACAATTACAGTTCATCATCTATGACCCACTGATTGTCCTTTAACAAATGTGCAGAAGTGCAGTTTTTAAAGGGAGTCAGGAAAGATTTTAATGGACTCTGGTTGTATTGTTTGTTTGTCCTGCCCAAGACTTTTCAGTGCTTTTGAGACTGGAAGCTGCACTCCCCTTCCATAACCCTGTTGGACTTCTCCCTCAGGAGTTAGAACAAAACTCCCATGCAACCTCTCAGACTCAAGTCGCCCTGCTTCACAGAGCCCTTAGAAAACATCACTGCTGGCAGTTCTTCTGTGGTAGTGAAGCAAATCGAAAGAAACTATGACCCGAGGAGGCTAAGTGACTCCCAAAGCGCAAAACAGACTTCTTGAAAGGGGTTACGTCTCTGACTTCCTCCACCTAAACACAGGGCTGCCACAGAACATATCAACCTCAGGCCATTTAAACATGTCCATCTATTCTGATTGTACTGTAAAGGAGGTCTTTTACTAAGCAAGTTGGCTTTAAAATAAAATGTGTTCATAATACATTCTTTCTCAATTTTCTCAACTAGTGTCAAGAAAGAAACTGTAATTTCGCAAAACTTAGACACGCACCATTGCAATAAAACAAAACACTTGTGATCCAAAAGTGCTTTCTATTATTCAATAGTTTAAAAAGCATCCTCTTAGATACTTAATTTGTTTTTGCTGCCTGTGATCCACCCCCTCTGGGTAAACCCTGCTGTCATCCAAATGCTATGTCAGTTGTGGCAATAGAATTTTCATTAAAAAGAGATTGAAATTTACTCTGATTCATTGAAAAGAAATGTGTGGTTGGACCATGAACTGAACTAATTGTATAGATTATTGATGCCCCTTCCCAGTTCTTTCTTAAAAGAATTTAAAAAACATAATTGCTAAATCTATTTTCTTTTGAGGCAATAGAGCACCAGTAGATTGCTGTCTTAAGCTTAAATGATACTTCTATTTTAGTAGGAGAATTATATTTATGTGAAAAGATCTGAAAAAATTGTAAAGATCTTTGAGTGACATTGTTACCTATAACAAACTACTAGATTTGTTCTATGTAGGGACAAAAAACACCCCATAAAATTGTTGACCTAAAGCAGAATAGAAAAAAAAAAAAGTAAAATGTGCATTTGATCAATGTTTCATCTTTCAACCACTTTACTAGGTTGTAGTGCCTTCCTCAGAGAATGGATTCTGAGGACCCTTGGTATGACCAGCTAACAGAGGAACTTAAAATGCCCTGAGCGAGTCCACAGAGACGCCTTGGCATTAATTCAAAGTGAATCCCCTTAGAATCTCACTCTTACGTGAGCAGTTTAAACTAAATGGAGAATTTAGCAGTTCTCCAGGACCTTAAGGCAAGTGATGAATTAAAATTTCATTAATCGTTTTGATTGAAGCTTACATACAGTATTTTAGGAAGAATATGTTCACATATTTTTTTAAATCCCTTGTGGAGAAAAATGAACAGGGGGCACAGTTCATTCACCAAGAAGAAACCATCCTTTTAAAAAAGAAAGAAAGAAAGAAGGGAGGGAGGGAGGGAGGGGAGGGAGGGAGG
>NDGM011075210.1:0-21640 GCA_002564305.1 Octomys mimax
GAGAGACAGAGAGAGACAGACAGAGAGAGAGAGAGAGAGAGAGAGAGAGAGAGAGAGAGAGAGCTGGGAGGGAACGCTGCCGCCTGCCTGCCAGAGGACCACAGTCACAGTTAATGGTTGGGGTGACAGAATAGCTGCCCCTGGGTGGGCGGAAGTCGGACCAGCGCCTTCTCTGAGGTCACTCAGCAGCTTCTGCCGCAGCGCTGTGTCACGTCCAGGCAGCCCCTTTCCTCCGGGGTCTCCTGGACCCCCTCGCACAGGATGCCTCGGGCTGCTCGCCCACCTGTGGGCTGGCCGCACCCGCCCTCATGAACCAGGCTGGGTCGGTCAGTCGGGTCACATCACCTTGGGTTCAGGTGGCAGCGCCTGCGAAGCACCCAGAGTTGCGGCCTGGGCGAGGCAATCTCAACAACCAGATGGCTTGTGAAGGGCGCGTGTTTCTAAAAGCCCCACAAACCTTCCTCCTCTGGAAAGCCCTCCTTGATCACACCACGTACAATATTTCTTTTTCTGTATTCCTAGAGTGCCTGGTGGCGTTTGTGTCTGTGTCTAACTGCTGACTCTCCTGCCGGCCAAACTTCTGGCATCTCTCACTAGATGTCCTAAAAGGGGCTGAGACAGTCTCCCTCCTCCCTTCCTCCCTCCTTTCCTCCCTTCCTCTTCCCCTCTCTCTCTTCTCCCCCTTCCCCTTCTCCTTTCCTTCCAACAACCTGTAGTCAGCACCTGCACACCTGTCACTCTCCGGGTGCCACATACAAGGTGAATCCTTGCCCCAGAGATGGCACTCTGCTGCTCACCTGACCACTCTCAGGGCAGCAAGAGCCACCTTCCCCTTCTTGTGTTTGTCCTGTTCCTTACAGCAGCTCTGCCTTTGCTGGAATGCCTGCCCCATGGCTAGCTACTCTGTTTCTATCTGTGGATCCTGTCCTAGGGGAGAAGCGGCCGGGTAGTATGTGAGAACCCTGGAGGACAGGGACAGCCTGCACGGGACGATGTGGTCATCTGGGAATGTGAACCCTGTCTTTCCAGTCTTGTTTTTCAAGAGAATTGTAATTTAATGTGAAATCTCACTTTTAGATGTTGGAATTTAATTCAATTAAAAGACTTAGGAAAACCCATCTGGGGCCCAGATGAAGAGCACAGGCTGCCTGTGAACACCCTGTCGGCAGAGGTTGCTGCTTCATGGTGTTTGTGAAGAGCGCGCGCTGCATTCCAGGCTGCCCTGCAAGCAACGCACCCATCGTGGATCCCTCCGTGTCCTGCAGCTAGAGCCACATGCTGCCTCCCTGTGCAGATGGCCGTGTCATCTGCACTGGCTTGTTAGCGCACCCCACACTCTCCACAGACCACTCGTAATACCCCTGGGAAGGAGACCTCCAGGAGCCCCACCCTGGGTCCTTCATTCAGCAAGGGGATAGGCAGGCCTGGCTTTGAATCTTGGCATGGCCAGCTGTGGCGTACATGACTTCACTTTTCTGGCCTCAGTTTCTTTATGTGTTAAATGATCATGATTTCTGTCTTGCCGGGAGGTGATGGGAATTAAGTTTTATATTAAGGTTATAAATTATAGAAGAGAATAGAGAAGCTTAATGCATATATAATCCTCTTATACTTAGCCGCTTGAGGGCCAGGGCTGGCTTTGGTTTATCTTGTGATTTGAATGATAGTAGTGAGGCTTGAGTTTAGGGAGGAATGGAGGGGGTTGGGGCTGGCTATGTGCCTATGGATGGCCTTGCGTGTTACCAGTGTTTTCATTTTTAATCAATAAAACCATGGAGGTAAAAGAAAACGTTATTCTCTCTATCTGTCATGGGTCCTGGCTGGCTCCATACTTCAGGCAGCCTGCATCATTCCTACAGGGATTCGGAGGGCTTGCTAGGATTGGGTGTGAGATCGGAAGCTGGTGAGGTCTTTTTGGTGTGTTCGTTGGGCACATATTGGAAAGCGAGGAGATGCTTGAAAGTTTTGTGTAAATTGCAGAATGTAGATTTGGTACATGAGAGACACACCAGATGGGTGATCCTTTGTTATATCTCAAGTTTTCGTAGTGTGAGTGCGAGGTCAGCATGTGTGTGTGTGTGTGTGTGTGTGTGTGTGCATGCACGCACACACATGCACACATATATGCTGGCTTTCTGAGGTGCAGATGAACCGACATATGCCTGTTAACATAAATTCACCATGGGAATGAAGGGAACAGGACCCTTGCTTCCCAAGCATTTCTCTGAAGCCTGCTGCTCCTCTGCTCTTGGCACTCTGGCTCTGTAAGCTCCACGGGGGAGAAACCCCACTGAGCTCACGGTAATGAGATTTTACTCTTCCAGCCACTAGTGGGGACACAGGGGACGGCGTAGGTGGGAAGTGGCAGGTGGCTCCCAGACAGAATGCTGGGTAATTGCTTTCTTTGTCTCAGCACCACAGACCTGGAGCTGGAGGCATGGAGCACTTCAGCTTTCCCTGTCCTCCAGGACAGTCCCGTGGCTTGCCTGGGCTTCAGGTTCCCCATGGGCAAGCCACAGATGCCACCACCTGTCCTACAGATTCTGGGCAAGCTGCGCAGATGGAACGGAATTCTGTCTTTTGAGAACTCAGCACGTTTAGGTGTGTGTTCAAAGCTGTGATGATCCCAAGAAGATGCAATAATGTACAAGGAACTTACTTTAATACATGGAAGAAAATCTTTCCATTTTGTCCCAGGCCCACACACCCTCTCTAGAAGTCTAGAAATACGAGGTCAGGCTGGGAACTGTGAAGGACTGAATGTGTGTTGCCGACCAGTCCTAGGTCCAGTCAGCAGCCAAGAGCACCAGCCGTGGAGCCTCCTCGGGGTCATGAGACACACAGCACCCCGGCTTCTGAGCCCTCCTTGTGTTCCCACACTGCCTCGGCTGGGAAGAGCAAATGGAGCAGCTGTCCCCTCAGAGCCCCCTGCGTCTCCTCCCGGTGACTTCCTCCTCTAAATCAGCCACAGAGAGCTGGTCCACTTGAACTACGGGCTACAAAAATAGAACCTCTTGTGAGACAGCACTGAAGGTTCCACAAACACTGTGGAATCGGAAGTGGGGGCTCACCCAGGCACCAGCCAAACAGGCCTGGCAGCCCTGCAGATGCATTTGTTTATTTTCACAGTGGCATCAACCGTCTGTCCACACAGAAGGGGAAGGGAACCCCTCCCACCCACCCACCCCTCGGCTGCCCTCTGCTCTGCATGTGTCTGCCACTTACCGCTCAGCACCGGAAAGGCCACTGACCTGTGGGCTAATTTATTTATTTTTGTAGCATGCAGACTGTCTGCTATGTCTAAGCCTCGAAGCTAATGGAGTGTCACCCAGTTGAGCACAGAATATTCAATAATTGGGCTTTATTTGGTCCAAGGAGTATATGATTGAGCAAGAAAGGGGAACTGTGCAGTGGCACTTGCAGGCTGTCTCCCCTCCTGCCTCCCCCAGCGCCCCCCGCGGCCTCCCCCCTTCTAAGTTTTGCAACCCGCAGCACCTGACCTGCCTGTAGGAAGAGGTTAAGGCGAGCTGTGAGTGAGGCAGGCTCTGCTTTTGACTTGAATCTTTTGCTTCTAGAATAACTTTTCCAATGTTGTGTTATGAAAATTTCAAGATGTAGTGTGTGTGTGTGTGTGTGTGTGTAGCTGGAGATCCTTGTGCAAGGAACAGAAAATCTCCACCACATCCCCAGCCCTCAATCAAAAAGTATATTTAAGCGGAAAGGCTTTTACAATGTACACCTATCAACACACTACCTAGATCCTACCATTACCTTATTCCTATGTTTCATAACATACCCACCCAGACATCTTATTTTTGTCACATTTTAAGTAAATTGTATCTGAACACTTTCTCCAGTTGCTTCAATAGGGATACCAGCAACTAGACTTCAGTATCTGTTTGCAGTGTTTTCTTGCAGTGCAGAACGTAAGTAGAACGGAACAGACAGGTCTTCAGTGTGTGCTCCCTGGATCCCCTGTGGAACCCAAACCCATCAAGATATAAAACATTGGCATCAGCAGAAAGTTCCCTTATGTCCCTCCCTAGTTATTGTCCATCAATCCTCTGTCAGAAGTAACTTCTGTTTGGATTATTTGCTACCATCGATTAGGTTTGGCTCTTCTAGAACTTGATCGAGAGAGAATCATATGTTCCGTGCTCTTTAGACAAGCTCTCTTTCACTCAGCACAACGTTTTTGAGGTTCATCCATGTTCTTGTCTGTATCAATAGCTTGTTCCTCTTCACTGCCAAACAGCATTCTATTATTTACACGTATCACAGTGTGTTCATGCATATTTTCATTTTCTGGACTTGTGTATTCCCAAGTGGCTTATTATGTAAAAAAACAGATTGCTGTGAATATTCCTGTTCAAGTTATGTTGTAGACATATGTCTTTATTTCTCTTTCGAAAAATGTTGAGAATTGGAATTGCTGGTTTAAAGAATCTGTACTTAACATTTATGAGAAACTTATATTAGTCCTTGTATTAGTCACTTTTCCTGTCACTGAGACTTGACACCCACAATTTACAGGAGGCGAGGTTTAATTTGGCTAATGGTTTAGGAGATTCAGTCCATGGTCATATGGCTTCAAGGCAGAAACCTGATGGTGGAAGACCGTGTTCAGGCAAAGAAGCTCCTTCATAGCAGCGGGAATGGAGGGCAATGAATGGCATTGAAGAAGAAGCGGAGGAACCAACCACACATCCTGAGCCCGGGCCTCCAAGCCCACAGAGACACACCCAGACGTGAGTGTGCTCGTTGCCTGGCCAGATCCCCAGCCAGTCAAGTTGACAACACATCTTAACCATGACAATCCTTTTTTAAAAAAGTTATTTCAACATTTTATACTCTACCCATAAAGGGAAGAGAGCTCTGGTTGTTCCACATTTTGTCAATATTTAGTATTGTTAGTCTTTAAGTTTTGCCATACTGGTGAATGGATGGTGGTATCTTATTAGAGCTTTAATAAAATTTTAACTTTGCTAATTGGTTACCAAATTTTTCTTTTGCTATAAGTTCTGAGGCTTGGTTCTATCAGTGTCCCTGACTTGGTTTCATGTATGTATGTATGCATGTGTGTGTATGTATGTATGTATATACGTATGCATATAGGTATGTATGTATGTATGTATGTATGTATTTTGAGACAGGGTCTCATTATGCAGTTTGGACTGGCCTTGTGCTCACTTTTGTAGTCCCCAGGCTGATCTTGAACTTGCAGCGATCCTCCTGTCTCAGCCTCCCAAGTGCTGGGATTGTGTGTGTGTGCTACCATGTCCGGTTCTGTTGATTTTAAATTTTCATTTTCTTTTTTGTTTTGTTTTTTTATTTTAGGAAGGGTCTACAGGGTGCTCAGGGTCTTACTACTAGGCCAGACTTGTAGTGATCTACCTGTTTACAGCCTTCCAAGAGCTGGGATTACAGGCACGCGCCACCACGCCCAGTCTCAATCGCCATCTCAGCCCACTCTGGGAGCGGGGCCGGCACAGCAGGCCTGGGGATTGAACCCCTGGCCCCTGTGCCTGTTTGCAGGCACTTTAATCTGCTGAGGTATTTGGCTGGCCCTCATTTTCATTTTCTAGTATTAGATTGGAGCATATGGATAGTTACCTTAGATGATTCTGAGGCTGAGTTAAATGTATAGTGTTTGAAATTATTCTGAACTTTATTTATTATCACTTTGGGATGAGAATTGGCAACCTTTTTGGTGGAGGGCATTTTAGGAAGTAAATGACGAGTTTTCAGGTATAGGGTTTTAAAAAAATAGGACATTGGGAATGTAGTGTTTGAATGGATGAAGGCGACAAGCGTGTCCATCTTCAGGGTCATTTCCATAGCACGCTTTGCAAACAGTCTTGTGGTAGCACTTGGACTGCCATTAGGTTGGCTCCTGAAGACGTCTGTCAGTTCTGCACATTCAGAACTGATTCTCACCCTCCTTGCTGGCCTCTTCAACTTGCCTGGCAATCTGTCCTGATGGCTGCCCCATTTTTTTGGCTGCTGTGGCTTTGGTTGTCCCTTTTCTAATTTTGTCTGTATTGTCTTTGCTTCCACCTCTCGTGTGGGCGTCAGATCTCGTGTGTTCATAGGTCTATCCCTTCTGCAAGGGGACACACATCTTAGAGTAGTTCTCTAACGTAAAAGCGACTTAGTTACTTCTCTTGTTGCTGAGGTATCCAAAGTTAAAGAGGGAAAGGTTTATTTAGCACACAGTTTTTAGAGACGATAGTCCCTAATTGGCTGGCTCCGAGGCAAGGTGGCACGTGGTAGAGGGGCACCAGTTCATGCCACAGAAGACAGCAGAAACAGGACAGAGAAGGGAGAAAAAAAGAGAAACATGCCTCTTTCTTCCCCTTTTGTTTTAGCCAAGCTGCTGGGATTAGGGCTGTGCCAGTCCGATCAGTGGACTGATCCAGGAATCACCCAGCCTTAATCCCAGGACTCTTAATCCCAGCATTGTGCCACAAATCAATCACACTCTCTAGATTTGACCGCCTCTGAAAAAGCCCCACCTAAAAGCACAGGACGCTTTTGGGGGGGGGATATCTGGACACAAACCATTACAGCAAGTGTACTTATGTGTTAGATTCATGTCACTGTGATCAAATGTCGGGGATAATGAATTTATAAGGCGGAAAGCTTTATTTTGGTTCATGGTTTCAGAGGTGTCAGTTTATGGTCACTTCGCTCTGTCACTTGAGCTCTGGGAGTGCAGCAGTCATGGCAGGAATGTAGGTGTGCTCAGCTCATGGCAATGGAAAGCAAAGAGGGGGGGGACGGAAGTTTCCGTGCCCTCCTCCAGGCAAGCTTGTGATGACCTTCCCTTCCTTTCCCTTCCCTTCCCTCCCCTTTCCTCCCCTCTGCTCCCCTCCCCTCCCCTCCCCTTCCCTCCCTCCTTCCTTCTCTTCCTTCCTTCCCTCCTTTTCCCTTCTTCCTTCCTTCCTTCCTTCCTTCCTTCTTTCCTTCCTTCCTTCCTTCCCTCTTTCCCTTTCCCCTATACCTCACCTTCTAAAGGTTCTACACCCAAAAGTGCCACAGACTGGGACCCAAGCCTTTAACACACACACCTTTGGGGGACACTTCATATCTAAACCATTGGGCCAAGGATATAGCTCAGTGACATAAGCGCCTGCTTGGCAAGCGTGAGGTCCTGAGTTCGAGCCCCAGTGCTGCCAGACATATCCAAACCGTAATGTTATGATGGCTCCCCCCAACCCCCGCTTACCTGCAGGTGAAAGCTCATCATAGCAAACAACTTTTCCTCAGTGCTCACTCTGACCTTAAGCACTTTGGGGTGTGATAATCTCACTTGATTTCCACACCAGTATCTAGAAAGGAGATCATGTCTTTGTATCCATGGTTGAAAGGGCAAACAGGAGCTTAGTGAGGTTAGGCAATGACTTATGACTGTGTGGCTGGTGAGGTGCGGAATTGATATTCGTACCCAGACAGCCTGACAGAATTCAAGCTTCTAAGTTTCAAACTGGGCCTTAGCCAGCGGACACCAGCCTTTTTCCAGCTTCGCTTCTGTACTTCCTACCTCCCCCTTGCCTCACGTTAGCCTCACTGACAGATTTACTGTAACTTGAAACAAGCCAGGCTCCTTCACAGCTTCTCTTTCTTTGCCTTCCTAGCTTCTTGACTTGGCAAATGCTGCTGCGTCTGCCTGGCGTACTTGATCCTTCCCCGCCTTTTCCATCAGCAAAGCTCACCCCTTTGGAGTGGGGCCAAGCATTACCGCCCCAGTGGAAGCTTCTAAATCAAGAGTGGTTGACGCTCCTTCTCTGCTTGTCCTGAAGCTCTTGTGTCTCATGCTGATCCTGTGCTTCAGCCTGTGTGCTACTGAGACAGGACCTCGTTTGCCTCATCGTGTCTTCCAGAATTTAGCAAGGGTCTGGAGCATCGTGTCTACTAGATCTCTTAGGTGGAGTTCCCCAGGAAATGGATGGGGAGGGCACCTCTTGGGAGGGTTAAGGGCACAGGCTCTGGCAGAGAGAAGTTGAGCGGCCTCAGATACTCAGAAACCTCAGCTGATCGATGGGATCTCTGGAGAGGAGACTGCCCTGTGGGTTTGCTCCTTGCCAAGGCCAGGAGCCAGGCCCTCATCCCCTAAGATCTATGAGTCAGGAGATGGGGGCTGCTTGGGAGAAGGGATACAATCTTAGGTGGTGCAAGAGCAATTCTGGGAGGGTGCAGTGCCCAAGACACTAGGAGGCTGAGGAAAGGACATGGGCGCTTTGTTCCGGAGGGAAGCTGGGCGGTGCTTGCCCTGAAATCAGCACACACACTCAGAAAGAAATCTGTGGGCTGGTGGTGGACGCAGGGGTACAGCACTTGCCTCGGATGTGTGAAACTTTGGGTCCAATCCACGGCCTGAACTCATGTACAGGTGCGCACACACACACGCACGTGTGGAGGAATCCGTGAAAGGAGTCCGTCTTCAGCAACCCTATACAGATCAGGCACAGCCTACACCTCACAGAGTAGTCTTTAAAAAAGAGGAGAAAAATGTTGCAAACATTTGGGATAGCATTATATGCAGATCATTAATTGATCATATCTGAGTGAAAAGCAGCTCCTCACCTGCTGAGTGTTACATGCCTGTCCCTGTGACAAGCCTGGAGGACCAAAGGTGGATTTCCCTAAATGGAAAATGGCTTTTATTTTGCTCTGGAATCTGACGTGCGAGTTACATATAACAAGTGTATGACAGGTATTCTTATTGCCTAGATCCCAAGGCCATGTGGGAGACGTCAGTGCCTCTGTTTCCTTTGTTCACTAGGGTCACCAGGATCAGAGGCCTCCTCTGGCCTCTCTATGTCTGCCTTTCCCAGACCAGCTCATGTGTGTGTGTGTGTGTGTGGGGGGGTTAGGCTAGCTTTCACCAGAGAGGCTCTACCTCAGCGGCAGCACTCCAGCGGCTCTCTTGTGTCCTGTGGGCCTGGCCTAGGATGTGTTTGGTTGGCTCGCAGCTGGTGAAGGCCTGATGAATTTGTTGTGTCCTGGTCCTGTGGCTGGGGAGGAGACGGCAGCAGCATCAGCGCTCTGCTGAAGACTCCAGCCCTGGAAACCATGAGACCTTTGACCTCAAGCCACCCTGTGGAACAGGAGCGACCTCTGGAGAGACTCAGGTCTCTTGAGCCTGTTAATAGGTTCCATCCCTTTGTGGCCTATTTCAAGCTGTGGTTATTTAGAGCATCTTTATGAGCTTATTTACTGACTGTGTAAACGCATATATACCATTTATCACTCTGAATGTAGCAGGTGTTTCTCAGACTGCCAGTTGCAGGTACTTTTGTGTCTCCAAAATAAGGAAAAGACATATTTTATTTTATTTATTTATTTTTACTGAAAACATTTTATTGGCCTTCTGACCAGAAATGGGAATTTATTTGCCAGGAAGGATGCCCCCATTATACTTCTGCTCGAGCCAGCGCATGGTCTCCTCTTGGCTGATTCTGTGTTTGGCCCCAGTGCAGCCCATCCTGTGCTTCTTGTCTGCGGTGCTGAAACCTGGCCTCTCCATCACCACATAGAAGTCCAGGCCATAGAAACCAAATCTTGGGTCATATTTGATGGCCAGATCAGTGTGTTCCTGGATTCCGAAAACCAAAGTTTCCCGTATCAGAAAAGTTATTTTTCCTTAATTCATACTCTAGTACCTTTAGGCCCTTCTCCAGGATTTTTTTTGCCTTCGCCTCTCGGACTGTGCAGTGGACAGCAATCTTTTTGTTTTTCCTGATGCCAAAGAACCTGACAGTGTATCTAGCTTTAGAAAACCCAGCAGTCTCCCCTGTGAGCTGCTCCAGTACAGTGGCTGCCCACGTACTCTGTCTCCACTCTCCTCGACACAAATGTTAAGGCAGAGCCTGTGATTCGAAGTTCCCACCTGGGGTTCTCCTTCTCACCTTGATCCTGCGCCATGGTGGAGGACCGGAAGCAGGAAAAGATATATTTTAGATTCAGCTTTCTTCACAAAGAATTGCAGGGATCTCAGCATCCTTTAAATTTGTCCTTTCGCCTCCGGGGAACAGAGCTTGGGAGAGAGATCCTGGAGTGTATTGCATGCTGTTCTTTCTCCACATTTCACATAGTGATCTGAGTTCCCATTGACAATTCCAAGATTAGGTCATCTTCCCATGATAGTTTAGTGATGCTTTTCTGTGTCTTTGTTACCTGGGTGAAGGGAAGTCTTCAATATTTTACCCAAGTGGCCTCATGCATTTATTCAGCATTTAACTTTCATGCCTATTTGTTCTAAGCATTCCTTTAGATACTAGGGGTTTAGCTATACACAAAACAGGTAAATGTCCTTTTCTCTTGGTGCTTATAACATAGCCAGAGGGAAGAGGTGTTCTATGAACAAACCCATGCAAGTCAGGTAGTGTTGCCTGCTACAGAGGAGAGTGAAGCAAGAGAGGGAATATAGGGCAAGGGTGGGTTGGTGTTTTTAATATAAACAAGGTGGGATTAAGCAGGCATTACAAGAGGTAAGGGAGTGAACCATGTGACCTCTGAGGAAAGAGTCCTGTGGGCTGTGAAGGACTTTGGATTTCATTTGGACAAGAGAAATGCTGTAATATAACTTGGAGTTTAACACAACCATAGAGTGCTGTGTGTTGATAGAGGATGGGGGACAGGGAAAGGGCAGAGCGGGAGCCAGGCTGAGAGGCCCTGGTAACTGTCGAAGGGAGGTATGATGATGGCCATGGAAGGGTGGTGAGAGTGGACGTGCTATGAAGTGGCCACACAGCGAGCCCATCTATAAGCAAGGTCAGCAGACTTGGTGACGGCCTAAATGTGGCTGAGAGAAAGAGATGGCTCCAAGGATTTGGGGCTTAACAGTTGGTGGAAATGGAAAAGCCATCACTGATGTGGGGAAAGAAAATCAGATCTTAGTGGGGAAAACAAGGGTCTCATTTTGATTTATAATCCCAATACTCTGAGGACCTGAGGCAGGAAGATCATACATTCAAGTGCAGCTTGGGCAAATTAGAGATTGGTGAGACTCTATCTCAAAGGTAAAACAAATAAGAAAAGGTCTGAGTATGTGACCCATTGCCGAGGTCCTGGATTTGATCCCCAACAGAAGGCAAAAAGAAAAGGTATTGTGTAAATGGTTGGAAATAAAAGCTTGGAAGTAAGTAAACGTGCTGGAGTTGGAGAAATAAACATGGCAACCATTAGTATGTAGATAATATTCTAACCAGGGGTGCTAAGTGAAATCACCCAGCAAGGGAATGCACAGAGGCGAGAGTCAGGTCTGAGGATGAAGACCCGCAGCCTCCCATGTAGGGACCAGAAGAGTCTGAGAAAGAGACATAACTAAGGTGTCTGGGAAAATGTGGTGGGGAAAGTGTTTCTAGAAGAAACAAGTGCTTAGACCAAGTACTCCTGCTGAGCTGGGGCAGATGAAGACTCAGCAGTGAGCATCAGTTTGGTGACAGAAGATGTCCAGAGGTCTCGTGGCAGGTAATCCCGGAGCATGAGATGGGATGCTCATTTGAGGTGAGCTCAGGAAAGAGTTCAAGGCGGGTGGAAGTAACAAGCACGTGCTTGTCTCTGTGGTAGGTTTGTTGTGAAAGGAAAAGAATGACATAACTACAGGGGAGACTTGGGGTCCAGAGAAGCAAGTTTTAGACAAAGGATGTAACAAAACATATGAATGATATGATTGGAATGATCCAGTAGAACTGAAAAACGTCACACAGGAGGGCGACGTTGTAACCATAGCACTGAGTCCTTACATCAGGGAGGAAGAGCAGGAGTCTATGTGTAGCACAAGGGCTGGCCTTTGCTAGGATGTGGAGGATGACATGTTCGTGTCCAGGGGCAGGCAGTGAAGGGGGGCACAAATGCGGGAGAGAATCGGCCCTGTGCTGGGGGAGAGTGCAGGTCTTTGCCTGATTGCTTCTATTTTCTCTGTGAACTACAAAGCCAGGTCAGAGGCTGGGAATGATGATGCAAAGTGTGGGAGATCTGAAGGTGTGTGAGAGGAGACGAGAATTTTCAGAAAAATGTAGGAGATCTGAAGGGTGTGAGAAGAAATTGGAATTTTCAGAAGAGTGCACCTATTACAATTTGCCACAGAGCCAGAACCAAGTCTCTCTTGAGAACAAGAAGATACCCAGCAGTGACACCCATTCCCCAGCCATTACCAAGGCAGACAAAAGAGTGGTTGAAACACTGGGCTCCAACTCAAGGTGGCAGAGGGAGTGAACAGCCAAATGCCCACGACTGCAGCGTGCAAGGCGCGCAGGAAGCTACACCTCCCCTAGGGCTTTGTGTGTCCTAGGGCACAGAACACATACCCTTCCAGTTTCTGAAATTTGTCCACAGTGAGTGGAACATCAATTTGAGTGACTTCATTCAAAGCCTTCCTTGGGCCACCAAATACCCTGCACCCGGCATGGTCCTGCAGCCAGCTGTAGTGCAATCTTGACTCAGGCGACAAGAATGCAGAGGTGGTCCCCACTCCGCAGCATCGTTCCCTCTGGTCCTTTTCTCTTTGCCTCAGACACTTGGTTCCTTGAAAGTAGCCAGAGCCCTTGGAGGTTCCCGGAGCATGCTTCAGCTCTGTACCCACAGGGGTCTGAATGCCAAGACCTGTGCCTCCCCTGCCACACCACCTCATTTTCTTAGTGTGTGTGGATCCTCTGGTTCCTGGCAAACATGAAGAGTAAATGAAGTGGATTATTTATCTGTATTGTTACAACAGAGATCTACTCTTGCATTTCTACAGTGATAGCTGTAGGAATGTCAGAAAGTTTTCCTTTGTTTTGAAAATGTTTGTCCCCAGGGAGATTTTATTCTCACTGTAGTCACGATGTCCCTATTCTGTGTACTGAGAGTCAGGGACTCCTCATTCATGACCCTCTTGTCATTCTGAAGCTTAACATACTTTTTTGCTCCCAAATTAACTGGAATTTTCCATAAACAATGATAATTTTAGAAAAAGTATCTTATAGCCAGTGGGCAGTAATATAAAATTGGAATCAAAGACACTAGCTGTCTGCTATTGCCATGGGCTTAAACATCCCAAATCATAAACTTATCATGGTGACTTCTCAACTGCCCTTAAAACTTCTTTGCCCATGTGCCCAAGGAGCTAAAATCTTGCGTGCATATTCTCTTCTATGGCTTGGAATTATGCATTCTGTTGCCATATTAGATATTTCTTGTGTTTGTGCTGGGCAAGCTTTCTCTTCAGAAACCCAGCTCTTTCCCAAGCACTGGAAATGAGGCCAAGCTGGCTGAAACCGCTGCTGCTCCATCAATCACGGCAGCTTGACTCCTTAAGCTGGCCCAGCTGGGCCTGCAATCTCTCAGTGCTAATCCTCCTCCGTCCTTGGGACGAGTGTGACTTCAGTGATGATTCGGGTGCAGGCTTGACACAGAAAGACGCTGCTGCCTGAGTGAAGTCAGAGGACCAGTGGGAAAGGGAGTGAGGGAGCGACGAGTGACCGAAGTGGCCATATCCAGGAGGCGGAGAGGAGGGCACTCCTCAGCGGGGCTGGAGTCCAGGCCAGAGCTTGGGCTGCTGCTTCGGAGGGCAAGCTGGCTCTGCTTCTGGCCATATCTGAGAAGTAGGAAAACAGCATATTTAGAGGGCAGGCAGGTGGTGTTTCTCTGGACCATGGGTGACTGGGAACCATATCTGCTCACACTCACACTGGCACTGTGGGAGGTGAAGCCACAGACCGCGTTGAAGGAGGGAATTATGCAAAGTCCCCGATCTGTTCAAGAAGCGGCTCCTGTCTTCCCTTCCTGCTTTTCCTGTTGTCACTCCCATTTTCACAGTGTAGATGGCTCCCAGGTTGGAAAGGATGTCCAGATTGGAAGAAAGGACTCTCCCTGTGTGTGCTGGGTGTGGGAATTGGGGAGCAGAGGCAAGTGCAATGGAGGTGAGCCATGGGGTAGGAAGGGCCAAAGGGGAGGTCCTGGCCCCTCCAACACTCTCACAAAGAGCTTTCCACTGGGCCTCTTGGGCAGTCCAACATTTTTGCCACAGCCGTGTTCTTGCTGCTGACTTCTGGCTTGGGGCTCTCAAAATGCGCTTTGGAGCAACCGGTCCATCCCACAGTCTCCGCTGCACTGTGATACCAGCAGGCACGAGGCTAAGTACTGAGCGCATCAATTTCATTTAATTTCTACGGATGAGAGATAGAAGTTATTGCCCAGCTGATAGAGGGGGGAAAAGGCACAGAAAGGTTAAGCAATCTGTTAGTATTTCACAGGGAATGAACAAATAGAGCAGGATTTGACTCTCTATTCATTTGATTGTAGGAGTTGTTCTATTTTATCTTTGAAAAGTTTTTTAAAAAATCTTATTTTATTCTACTAGATCTAAGTTCTATGAGGGCAAGGGCTATATCTCATATATAACACTTTCCTCTGGAAACTAGTACAATACACCCACAGAGGAAATAGTTGTTCAAATGATAAATAAAAAGTAAACTAAAGTATAATTATAGGCTCCAGATGTTCACTGTCGACGTGTGATGTCATAGGTCCCTTTCTCAGGGAACATGATCCACAGCCCTTCCACAATTTGGTTTAAGTAGAGATTTGGATGACAGATTTGGGGCAAGCTCTCTTGTCCCCCCCCCCCCGATCTATATCCACATAGCTAGCTACCAACTTGACATGGCCATTGGGTGTTGTTCTGGTTTGTGTGTAGTCTACAGTTGTGGGGGCATGGTTGTAGAGTTTGTGGTTAGTTCATGATCCAAGGCTGGAATTATGGGTCAGAATGCTGCTGGGTGGTTATGGGTGCGAGTGCTACCCCCACCCTGGGGCAGATAGCATGAAGGCAATATGAGGAAAGGAGAGAGGCTGGCCTCTGCTGCTTGGCCACTGCTCCTCCACTTTGGCTCTTGCTGCCTTGTGTTTTCTGCTGCCATGGACTGCTGCCCTTTGCCGCGTGCCACTCTGCCTTGGAGCCAGTCACTTAGAGACTGAAACTTCCACTAACTGAGCTAAATAAACCTTTCCTTCCTTAATTCTGGGTGTTGGGTATTTTGTCCCAGCAATGAGGGAAAAGTAACTGAGACAGGCGTCTAGTGGGTTTCTAACATATGTTGGATTCCTCACCTTTGCCACTTTAGTCAATGGCCGTGCTGACCATCTACTTGTCCAGCAAGACCATGAGAGACACTGTGATGCCTTTCTTTCCTTCATTCCTTATTTCTGATCCAGTTCATTGCAAGTCCTTCAAAGAACATCTTGGACTGTGCAGATCCTGCTACCCTACCCCACTCCAAGACAGTACCATTCTCTATATGGACCTTGCTTTCCTATCTAGTGGGCACATAGTTGTGAGGATGGCTTCTGAATCTTGCAGGATTGTCATGAATTCCTATAAAAAGCAAAATACGTGTCAGGAAACTGGTTATGGTTGCACACAGCACAAGAATTAAGATGGCTTCACTTGAGTTGGTTCACATCAGTCCGTGAATTTTGGAGAAAATGTAGGCAGGCCTCCGTGATCAGAGAATCCTTTGCTTTGTTCAGGGAGGCTGCATTTCAGTCCCCAGGCTGGGAGTTCTCAGTGAGCTCCTGTAAGAGGATATCTCATGTGTATCTGCCTCAGATTTTCTCAAGTTCCCGGATATTGTGAAGTCAAGCTGATAGCTCAAAAGCTTTTCCTAGGGCATGTAGGAGCTTAGAGACTTGGCATAGGTGTGTGGATTCCTCAGGAGAGTCTGAACTGACCTGCATGTTCTCTTCATGTCCTAGGCTAGAGATTGGAGAAAACTCTGCTCTCAGCAAGGGCATAGGCTTTCTGGAAAGGAGCCAGTGGTATGTCCATTTCTGAACAAGCACTGCCCCCCACACGCTGCTCACCCATGGACGAAATTCTTGCCCACCTCCCTGCACACTCACAGCTCTCAGGCCCTCTGGAAGCCTGGAAAGCTTGAACTAAGAGGAACAAGAAGCAGTGTGTTTTATACAAGGTAGAGGTACAGAGCCAGAGCCCAAGAGGCAGGGGTTAGGGAAGCAGAGCTTGCAGACAGGGAAGGGAATAAGATGCAGAGAGGGAGCATGTTTTCATAATTCTTAAACATGGCAAACAGGAGCTCCTTCACACCAAGCACAGCTGTTTCGAAGATAAGGGTCATGTTTGGGTCATTTTGTGCTCTTCTTTCCATGCCAGGTCCTTACATAGACTTGTCAAAGCATCGCTGCACTCCAGAGCGTTAGAAGAACCATGCGGGCTTGTGTGAGAGACCGAGGACATCTCTGCGCTAGCCTGCCGCCTGGCTCCTGGGAGGGTGGCAAGCAATTTCTGCACTAGGGTGACCCCAACATTATTCGTATCTGGTGTGGGGATGATTACCAGAGGGAGAGATTTTGCGATGAATCTCTCAGAGTCTTCTTCCAGGAAGGTGTTCATAACACATTTTGCTGACTTGCTTCTATAATCCCAGGAGTGCTGGTAATTTTCCATCAAAAACTAAGAAGTGAAAATGAAGCCCTTTAGTTGTGAGAACATCTTTGTCTTTCTACTGGGTGATTCTAATTGTAATTTGCTTATAAATAAATTTTTGCCCTATGCCTTAGGAGATGAAGAAAAACACACCCTGGTGTTTTAGAACAAAGTCTCAAACATCCTGGCCCTCAGAGGGCAATGAAAATCCTTTCAAGTGGCTTGGTCACTTTTCTGGAGAATGCAGGAAACTTTTCATTCTCTAAAATCACTGACCTTGATCTGTTCCTGCCCTTTGTGGTGTAAACTCTGGGCTTACAGAGGAATTGGGAGGGTCTGAATTACCTTTGGGGGCTTTGTGAGTGGGAAGCCAATGCGTTCATTCGAGAGTCTGAAGTTTGGGATGCGACCAGTTTTCAAACCTTGTATTTTTCTATTATTCTTTAATAATTACAGCAAAACCAAAAGCAAGCTTTGAAATAAGAAGACCAAGGAGAGGACGAAATTAGAATAACAATAGCTAGTGTTTATTAAGTGCTTATGATGTACCAAGTGTTAAGTTATGTATGTATGTATGTATGTATGTATGTATGTATTTAGTACAGGGTCTACAGGGTCTCACTACACAGATCGGACTCATAGTGATTCTCCTGCTTTTAGCCTCCCAAGCTCGGGGATTACAGGCATGTGCCGCCACCCCCAGTCTCAATTCCTTTCTCAGTGTGCCCTGGGAGTGGTGCTGGCATGGCACATCAGGGATTGAACCCTGGTCCTTGTGTATTAAGTTATTTAATCTCCACAACAGCCCTTTGTGTAGAGATGAGAAGGTCTAGAAAGCAAAGTGAAATAAACTGCCCAAGGTCAGCACAGCTATCCTGCTGCCAAAGCAGAGCTCCTGCCCAGGCAGTGCTGTTTACAGTCAGTGCCCCACAAAACACAAAGAGGGTGGGGGTGGGGGTGAGGGTGGGGAGAAACGCTGCACATTTTGCCCTGAGCTCTGGGCCCTGGACCACTGATAATTTAGTCCAGCTGGTGGGGGGTGGCGGGGGAAGCTAAACGACCTGGCCCACGTCTTCTGCTGGCTCAAGGCCAGGCTGATGAAACCAGTTTGAAGGGAGCTGGAGATTTTCCCTTTCCATGGCCAGATCTGTTTTCGATTGAATCTTACAGCTGGTCCTGATTTACAGAATGGCGTTCAGTTTTCCAAACAAGCCATGCCCTGGCATCTCAGAATTCCACTCCAGCAAACGCTGATTTGCCCGTGCCACAATTCCCACGGCGGGGTATGTTTCCCCTGCTTCTTCTTCCTCTGTTTTTTTTTTTTCTTTGAAAGTGGAACAGAACAATTTGCTTTCATTGTTGCACGTTGTAATATTTTCATATGCAATTTTCTCCTTCAGTTCATTGCTCCTTACAAAAGAGTTTGTGGCTATGATTATGGTATTATGTTTATGATTAAAAACAGCTGACTCCATAGATTTTTTTTTACATTTTACCTTGTTTTCCAGCTGGGTCTGACTTTGGCTTGTCATATAAGGTGGATGAGGGGGGGCATATTAAGTGGATGAGGAAGGGCCTCAGCATAGAGGGAGTAGATGGAGTCTATGCATTGTGTAGGTGGCCAGTATTACTAGTAAATAGCTCTGGAGGAGTACAGATAGGATTCTCCCAGGGGCAAAACTCACTGAGCTGAAGGTTTGTTGATGGCAAACACAGAAGAGGTGAAAGGGAAAAGGTGTAAGGCAGTGTTCGAGCTGTGATACCAAAGCTACCTTTTCGTTGAGTGCTTAATACATGCCGGGCACTGTGCTGAGTATGTTATATGAATTATTTATATAATTTTCACTGCAACTTTTGCACCTGAGATGATCAAAACCAGGGAGAATAAGGGCATGGTGTAAGTTGGGAAGGGGGTCTTCAAGCAGGAAGCCAGAAACCAGGGTGCTGGCCATAGTTTGCTCTTTCTTGCATTGGGCTTTCCTGCGTGCATGAAGTTCAATCTGAAAAGCCATCCAAAGATCTTGTCTGGAGAAGACTCTGGCCTGGTCCACCATTGTGGTGTCCTGACATTCCCACTGGGAAGATGAATATTGTCTGCGATGGACACCCTTCCCTTAGTCTGAGAAGATTTCTTATTTTAAGCGCCTTCTTTTAAAATATGATTTCCCTTTATGTCTCCCTCAAACCCCTGGGGAACTGAAAGAGGTAAGGTGCTCCTGTTTATAGGGTTGTCCTACGTGAGAAGTATTTGTAGATCTGGTGGCCTCTGCTATGTAGTGTTTTATGGTAGTAGAGCACTGGAAGTTCTTAGTATCGTGAGTCATTGGGGTGACCTCTTGGTCTAGATGCTGACCCATGGACTGAATTCCATGAATTATTTATGCTTGTAGCTTTACAGATCTCTAATTGGATTTATCTTCCTTAGATAATTTTCTACCTGTCAATGAAGGAAGATGTCCCAGAATTTTATGTTGACTAGGAAGGATAATAAAAGAGAGATCTTCATTTTCCTTTTCTTTTTTTTTCCCTCCCTCCCTCGCTCCCACCTATCACATGCCTGCCTGCCTCCCTCTATTACTCCCTCCCTCCCTCCCTTCCATCTAAGGTAGTTTTGCTATGTTGCTTATTCTGGCCTCCAGCTTCTGGACTCAAGTGGTCCTTGCACTTCAACCTCCCAAATAACCAGGACTATGAGTACATGCTATTATACCTAACTAAAAAAGAATAGATTTTTCTTCTTGCCTTCTGATTCAGTTTGACTGACCCCTGGGGCAGCTGGTTTACCAAATTCTTAGCTCCTGTAGCCTGCTGGTCTTACCCATGCCTCCACCCTCTTGGTTATTGGGTTTAATCTTAGCAAGTAATGTTGATTGTATTTGGTTTCTTGTTACTGGGACAGAAACACATGACACCTGAAATGTAAAGGAGAAGAGATGCATTTGGCTCATGGTTTCAGAGGAGTCAGGCCCCAGTTGGCTGGCTCAGAGGCAGAAACGATATGATGGAAGGGCTGGGTGGAGAAAAGCTACATAATCATGGCAGCCAGTGAGCAAAGAGAAAGAAGAAGGAGGTGGAGATGAGGACACACAATTCCAGATCATGGCCCTAGTGACCTACCTCTGCCAACCACACTCCACCTCTGAACAACCCACTCGGCTAGGAACTCATTGGTGGATCAATTCACAGATGAGTATGTCAACCCATGAGCCAATCAGCTCCTCAAAGTCTCACCAACAAATACATGAGACTTTTGGAGGACAGTTTAGATGCAAATCATGACTTTAGGGTATCTTATGTAAGCTAGAAGATTTCAAAGTTAGAGAAAGCATGTGCAATTTAAAAGCTTTTCCTCTGGTTTTGCCTTCCTTTTCCCTTGTGCTATGGCAGTGACATTAAAAATTGATGAGATTATTCTTGGCTAAAGCCTGTCCTGTAATTGTGTGTGATTATTCCAAATTTTGTGAAATAAAACTGAATTTTTAAGGCAAATGTATGGGAACTTAATGGTTTGCAGTCTGTATTTCTTATACAAAGAAATTGGAATGATTTTTATATTCTTTTTGGCTCTTTCGTCATGGGTTTGGACACAAATTTACCATATTTTCTTCACTTAGTGAGTTATTTTCTGTCCTTTCGAAAAAATGTTTATGTCTGCTTCTTTAGTTCTAGAAAGGAAAAAAAAAATCATGATTTTTCCTTAGTGAACAAGCTATTCTTTAAAGTAAATAAACATTAAGTCTGAAGCTGCTCCTCAATGTGGTATTTCCATTGGTGAAATTATTGCTCTGTCCTCAGGGTTGGGGTCTTCTCTCCAGGGTCACCAGGCACTTCCTCTTGAGCAATATGTTTATGTTTTGGTAATCTGTTCACTCTGGGTTGTTTAGGCTACAGGCTTGAGGTCCAAAGGGCAAGGCTTTCCCTGAGGCCAGGATACCTGTGTGTGTAACACTTCTCCCCAAAATGAAAGGAAGAATTTTATCTACCAGAAATTTTCCAAGTTTATTGAGAGGAAACTCCAGAAGGCTACGTGCTCTGTTCTTAGAGCTTTAAGAAAAGATGAGGTAACATGTGGCAACAGAGTGTGTCCTCCACAGGGAGCTCTCCAGCCAGGTAGCTGGAGGAAGCTTACAGTCTGGGGGGTCATCCTTGCTTGGGGAGGCTGAGGAATATGCTCACAGCCCAGTGGAGGTGAATAATGAGCAAAGTTATGGTGAGCTGCCCTAAGGACTGAGGGAGATTGTGAGACATTTTTGTAGTTTTACTGGGTATGGAATTTCAGAGACAAATACTGAAATCTGAACATAATTTCTGGTAAACTTTATAGTTAGTAACCTATGTAAGATGCCTAAAAAGCCTATTTAAAAAAAGTATACGCCATATTGTCCAAAGTTTATGAAGGTGGGTTTTTACTACAATCATGTCTACTCAAATATGGTAAAAGCTGTTTGTTCCAGATAGCCACAGACCAAAGGACACGAACATCTGTCGGACCACCCTGCTGGAGTTCTTCCCTTTACTTCTTTACTGGTATAGAGACCTTATCCCAATTTTTGAAGTTCTGAGTGTAAGCGAAGCTGATCTTTGAATCAATGTAACTCATTTTCTTGACACTTTCTTCTCTTCTTGCTTCCTGTGAATTTTACCACCTAGCACTTCTCAATAGCTATTAAAGACTGTAAAATGCATTTATGATAATGAAAGTAAAATGGCCTTGTTGCCACATAATGAGATTATAGGAGAATGCACACTCTTAGTTTGTCTTTATTTTGTTAAATTACTTCTATAATTAATGAGGCCAATGTTCTTTAAATCAAACACACTTGACCTTCCTTAGAATTTATTGTTTTGTAAAAGTGGTATAGGTACTGGTTTATTGAAGCAATAAAATCAGAGCTTTAAAACACATTGGGAATGTGAACAATCTTCCCATAGCAGTTAACCTTTGAGACTATTTTGTTCCATCTTTTCCTCTTCTCATACATATATGTTAATAGTTGCAAACACTTTCATGTCCTACTTTCCTTATACCTTATATCATAAATATTCCACATCTCTGGTACAAATTTTTCATTGACAATTTTAATTACTGTATAACAGCCAATCAAATAGATGTATTTTAGGATTAGGCATTCAGGTGACTTTTTTTCTTTTTTAAAAAACATTTATTTATTTATTTAGTGTGTGTGTGTGTGTGTGTGTGTGTGTGTG